>JALPQD010000163.1:1775089-2060863 GCA_023101885.1 Typhlomys cinereus
TCCTGATCCACCTGCTTCCCAAGTGCTAAGATGGCAGGTGCGCCTCACCTTTCTTCTTTTCTCCCTATTTTCTCTTTCTCTTTCTCTCTCTCTCTCTGTCTCTCTCTCTCTCCCCCTCTCTGTTTCCCTCCCATGGTTCTTTCGTGGTTACTGGTATTTTATATTTGGGGGGACAGGAGTGCTGAGTCCCAGGATGGTGCTTCAAGAAAGTGCAACAGCTGGGGCTCTGGGTGCAGTGTACCAGCTGTGACTGGTTCTGTCCTGAAGGCAGCTGGCATTGTCGCAGCTTGGTTTCTATGCAGGCGTGCAAAGTACAGGTATTTTGAATGAGGCAGTGAATGAAGATTGTGTGATTCAGGTGGCCAGGGTTTTTTTTTTTTTTTTTTTTAATATATAAGACTTTCCCAACCCTTCACCAGAAGAGATTGTGGATTTTGGTGACTCTCATCTCAGCAAGCACCATAAGACATTTATGGATTCTGCAGCCATGTTCTATATCTTATGCAAGCAAACATCTCAAGTATGTTTAGACTCTAGGTGCTTGTGGACTTTGCTCATGGGCTTGGGGTCATATGAGGTTCCCCATTCAGTCTGCAGCTCACAGGGTGGCTGAGAGAGTAATTCGATGTGTCTGCTTTGCAAGCTAGATCTGTGGGAAATGTGACCCTTCTCCATGCGTTGTGCACTTACAACTTATGACTTACAGTGCTCGCTAACTGGCAAAACAGTACTTCGGGGCTGGCAAGAGGGCGCAGTGGGTAAAGGCACTTGCTGTGAAAGCTGGGCGACCCGAGTTTGATCCCTGGAAACTCCTGAAAAGTTGTCTTCTGCCCTCCACACCCACAGAGTGGTATGCTCTTACCCCACACCCTTACCACATCTCAAATCCCTATTCACATACACATGATGAATAAATAAATGTAAAACATTCATTTCGCAATGTGCAAATAACAGTTAAACGAGAAGATGCGCATCACAGAGGGATTTGTAATATGGTGCCTTCATAGCCTGTGACTATGAGCAGGAAACGCACAAGACTCTCTCCGGACATGTGATCCAAGGGAAAACTGGAGCCTCTATAAACATTTTCATATTTTGTGAATCCAGGAATTTGAGAAGGTTCCGGATCTATGCCTCAGGAATGTCAAACGTCTGCTGTAAGTCCAAATTTCCAAAACAGATAAATTGTCAAATGGTTTTCTGATTGCAAGACCATTTTTGTCCTATTAAATATTTACTGCACAGCTACCCTGGAAAAGTCCTTTTGTAAGTACAGTTTGTATTTCATTGGTAACCAGTCAGTAGATACAGTTATGTGTGGACTTAATCCATTCAGAGTTCCGTCTCCATAGCATTTCAGAACTGAGAGATAGTTTGCGCTCTTTTTGAAAAACATTTGTGTGAATGGGGCTTGCTCAGCAGTTACAGACTTTATTAATGTTATTATTATTAAGAGTAATTTTGTATTAAAGGTGACTAGTTTCAGAGCTGTAATATAACAAAGATTCTATTTTGTCATTTTCCGTCACCACCATGTCCTCTGGCAGAGACCCATACATATTAGTCATTAAAGTCCCCCTTTGCGGGCTGGAGAGGTGGCTCAGGGGTTAAGCCTCCGCCTTGCAGGCGGAAGGTCCCGAGTTCAGATCCCAGATCCCACGTATAGACGCCAGGCGGAAGCGGGGGGGCGGCCTGCGCTTCTGGTCCTGGTAGGGCGGAGCCTGTGAATCCCAGGGCAGAAGGAGGTGGAGGCGTCCATGGTGGTTCGCGAATTCGTCCGTGGTTCTACACATACACAGACACACACATACACACACACACAGACGCACGCGTGCACATACACACAGTTGAAGAAATAATAATAATAATAATAAAAAATTAAAAAAAAAAAGTCCCCCTTTGCCAGGTTTGCCTGCTATAGATAGACCTCAGCTTCCCCTTCAATAAAATGGGAGTTAATAGAAGTATCCCCCTTAAAACTTTAATGCAGATTTAATGAATGAATTCTAACACTTGGCATCTGCTAGATACATGTTATTCTGCCATTTTCTGTTGATATCGTTGTTTTGCTAGTGTTAGAGATAAGATCCATTAACTTCAGCTGAGCAGTGTTTCTTTCCAAAGGGATGTTTTCTGTTCCACTCTTCCCACTTTGATTGAGTCCTCTACGCACTCTTGTTCACTTTCCAAAATGAGGGAATAATTGGCATCTAACTTTAGCGACGGTGGGTGCATCAGCATCAGGAGACCTGGCTTATCTGGAGCTTGGGTTAAAAGTGCGTGAGGGCTCACTGACTCACAGCCCTATTTTGCCATCCCAAAGCTTATCACAGGGCAAGTTGAAAGGAAAGAGAAAGAGAGGGAAGGGTGTCAACCCGCTGTGTTAGGTAAACGCACTGGTACTATGGTTCGCATGTGGATTGTGCCCCAGAACCTCATGTATTTGCATACTTGGTTCCCAGTTGGTGGCGCTGTTTGGGAAGGTTGTGGAACCTTCAGGAGGCGGAACCTTCAGGAAGCAGAACCTTGTTGGAGGAGTCAAACCTTGAGGTCTGGACAGCCCAACCCCTGCTTCCTCCCTCTCTTGCTCTCCCTGCCTCCTGATGGCTGATGTGGTGTGAACCAGCCTCCTGCTTTGGACACTGTGCCGTGTGCCATGTGTTTGCCGCCATCATGGGCTCTATCCCCTATGGAACCATAAGCCAAAAGAATGCGCCTTTTCTCCTTTCAGTCGCTTAGGTCAGAATATTTGCTCACAGCAGAATGACTGTACCACCTGCTCACCGCCAGTCTTGTTTAGTAACAGCTATGTACTTGTCCTGGAGTACTTTGGACCCATCATGTCACATTGGTTAATATCAATTGTTCACTTGATGGGCTTGAGAACCATCTAGGTATATCTGCAAGGGAGTTTCTAGACAGGGATAAAGAGGTGAGAAGACCCTCCTTAAATGTGGGCAGTACGATTCCATGGGCTGGGGTCCCAGGCTGAATAAAAAAGGAGAAAGCAAACTGAGCACCCATGTTTCTTCTTCTCCCTCCTCTCCTTTCTTTCCCCCCTCTCTCTCCTCTCCCTCTCCCTCTCCTTCTTAACTGCGGATGTTATATAACCATACACCCCCATCTCCTGTCCTGTTCTTTCTTTGCAGTGGTGGGCTATAACCCATATAAACTCTCCCTCCCTCCCCCTTCCTTCCCTCCTTCCCTCCTTCCCTCCTTCCCTCCTTCCCTCCTTCCCTCCTTCTTTCCTCCCTTCCTCCCTTTCTTCCTTCCTTCCTCCCTTCCTTCCCATTGCTTCTTTTCTGATCCTTGGCTGGTGCATGTAGCCCTGCGCTCTCTCCGGCCCTCCCACTCCTCTACTTCATGCATATTGAGCAGGTGCATCCCAGGAGCAGGTGCCGACTCTGCCCAAGGTTCTCAGTTGCCCCTTGCCCGTATCCAGACCTCATCTGGTCTCCAGAGCTCAGTGCAAAGCTCAGTAGGTCTGTGAAGCGTTCCTCCGCTTCCTTCCGCTCACGGCTTTTCCACTTCCTCAACTTTCATGTTCTTACAGGGAAGAGGGCAGGTGCTGGGAATGAACCGAAGGCTTTGCGCACGCTAGGCAAGCCCTCCACCCCCTGAGCTGTGACCCTGAGCCCACTTACGATAAGCTGGTCTGGGTCCCCTAACGGAGCGCCCTGTGATCTACAGTTCCAGACGATCGTAGTAGTTACCTCGCGCACAGAAGGCCCTGCAGCTCCCGACCGGTTCACCCACACTGGTTCTTCGACCTTCCCGACCACCCTGCAGGCCAGCGGCTCAGATGCTCGAGCGCTGCTGTCCACAGCTACAGGGGTCAACTTCTAAGTCCAGAGGGGATGAGAGCCCGGACTCACCAAGCCCACCAGCTGTGCTTCCCAGAAATGACATCACCTCAGCTGTTCTTTTCATGTGAATGCTCTCTCCTTAGCTAGTCCGTGAAATACATTTTTTTATTTTTAAGAAATTATTTTTAAAAATAAATTCTTCCTATTGTGCGTGCATACGCATTGTGCATGTTTCATGGCACATGTATGGCAGTCAGAGGACAATTTTGTGAAGTTGGTTCTCTCTGTCGTCATCCTTGAAGTTCCAGGAATGACATGACGTTCCAGGTTGTTCGACTAGTGTAGCCTACTGAGCTATTTTGCTGGCCAATCTGTGAATTCTTTTTTAAAATTTCATTTATTTAGGAGAGGGAGAGAGAGAGAGAGAGAGAAAGAGAGAGAGAGAAAATCAGCCCTAGAGGTCAGAGAACAACTTTCAGAAATCAGTTCTCTCCATCCGCCATGCTGTACAGGGATCAAACTTCATTCCAGGTTTGCCAGCAGCTACTTCTACCTGCTGAGCGACCTGTGAAACTGTTGAGGTCTGACAGGTGCCTTCTCCTCCTACGCCTGTCAGTAGCCTCCGGCCTTGTGCCCAGCTCACTATGACTTGTTCTGTCATGATGGCCACCTTCACGAAGTGCTGACCATGCAGCACATGGTCCAAACACATATTTAAATTAGATGCTGTTATGAATTTAAATTAGATGCTGTTATGAAGGTCTGTGAGAGAGATATCATTTGTCAAAATATTAGTTACGTGTCTTGTTGCTATGACAACCAGACCAAGACTCCCAAGGCAAGAAGGGTCTGTTTGGAATCGCAGTTTGAGGGGACAGTCCATCACCGCAGGGCAGGAGTGAGGCAGCCAGCCATGAGCGAGGCGAATGCTCTGTTCCTCCTGCTTCCCCCTGTTTGTTCAATCTGACACCCCCTTAGTTACACTTCTGGAAAGAACCTTCCAGACATGCCCAGGGCTCTATTTCCCAGGTGATTCTAAATCCTGTGAAATGAGCAAATTATGTTGAGGTCCAGCTTAGGTTCCCAGTCGTAAGGCTGGATAGAGCAAATGGCTAGTAGGCTATTACCTTTAGTTTACCACAGCCGGTCACCACCACAGAGTCTTTGAGTTTCATTCCTTCAACCCCCATCTCCCTGAGTCATAAAGGCAGCATCCTAGATGGCTACTTTGCTGATCTGAGGGGTGTTGAGCGGGCGGGTGGAGGTGACTTACTCTCTTGAGACACAGCACCCCGAGACACTGAGTGGAGATTAGAGACAGGACCTCACCCTGTGTCCAGATGGCCCCCTTAGCCTAGGGCTTGCTTGCCAGAATCCACATCTTACTGGGTTGTGTTTCTCTCAGTACCATGGCGTGGCTCATCTGCTTGGGGGCGGGGCTTCCAACACCTTTCGTCCTCTTCCCCATGTCCTTGTCTGTAATTCCTGGACTCAAGAGGCTGAGTCAGGAAGTTGAGTACCAGGTCACCTTGGGCTACATAGCAAGTGTTTCTTCAACCCCCCATCAACAGCCATGCCCAGTACCCGCCTTTCGTTGCCATATTTTCAAGATGTGAACACAATTTTACCAGGAATAGAATAGAATGGAGTAATCACAGTTGTTTAAGATTGCAGCTGAGCATTCTACAAGTTGGCCAGCCTTCCAACTTTGATTTTTACTTTTTCTGAAATAGATTGATTTATTTGAGAGAAAAAGTTAGAAAGAAAGAGTGCACACATGCATGCCACAGCGCACAGACGGAGGTCAGAGGTCAACTTCTGAAAGTCATTTCTCTTCGTGCACCTCGTGGACCATATGAGCTTCTGGGTATGAAGCTCCGGTTGTCAGGTTTGCAAGCAGGAGCCTTACACCTCAGCTATCTTGCCTGCTCTGGCTCTTGTATGTAGCTCACACTAGCCCTAACTTACAATTCCCCTGCCTCTGCTCCCTGAGTACTGGGATTATGGGTGCTACCACCACGCCTGGCTGGAGTTGGGCCATTTTGAATGTAACCAGTTACCTTCCACATGTTTGGGTTATTTATCCTTTAAGCCCACATTGTTTAATAGTCAATGTTGCCGTTTGAAAAACAGATTTCAGTCACAGATGAATACTGAAAATTGGCTGCCTAGAAAATATGCCAGAGAAAATGAAACACTTAGAAAGTAAAAGCTAAGAGCTGGGAGCGTGGCTCAGTTAGTAGAGTGCTTGCCTGGGGTGGACAAAGCCGGGGTTCCATTCTCAGCACAGCATAAACTGGGCTGCCTGTGATCCCAACACTCAAGGCATAAAGGCAGGAGGATCAGAAGATTTCAAGTTCATCTTGGGTAGTGAGCTTGAGGTTAGCCTGGATATGTGACCATGTCTCATCAAACAAAGAGATAGGCAGGCAGACACACACACACACACACACACACACACACACACACACACATAAAAGCAGAATGAAACACACACATAAATAAGTAAAAGCAGGGCTGGAGAGAAGGCTCAGGGGTTGGTTAAGACTCTGTCTTGAAAACAGAAGGTCCTGATTTTGAATCTCAGGTTCTATGTAAAAAATGCCAAGCAGAAATGGCAATGGCCTGCACTTCCTGCCCAGACCAGAGCCTGGGAAATCCCAAAGCAAGGAGGAGGTAGAAGCAATCCAGTGTGATTCCCAAAGTCACTCTTGGTCCTCCACAGGGACACATAGTGCCCTCTGACACATACACACACACACACACACACACACACACACACACAATAAAATTAGTAAAATCAAAAGTAGCTTAACAGCTGGCTGAATGTGACTGTTGAATGTTTATATTTATAGAAGGAGATGGAACTCATGTTTTATTGAATTCTGTGTTAATATTTATGCTAACATTTAATTTTTGAAATAACATTTTGCAAATTGTTCTAGTATCCAAAAAAAAGCCGAACATGATCTGCTCATGGTGTCACAGTGTTTTTTTAAGTTTATTTTTCATTATCATTTATATTTCCACCCATATCTTAAAGGTCAAATGACTTGGTATAATTAAATACAAAATGTATCTAGAATGTATGCTTAAAATACAAAAGTACTAGAGCAGCATCAGATGTATTCATTGGAGAGATACTCAGCACATATCCAAATTTTAAAAGTTGCAAAAATTTGCTACAGTAACTGTAACCCACAGTGTTTTCATACAAGGCTACAGTTTCAGACATTTGCTCTTGCTTTATGTGTAATAGGCATTCTGGGATAAGGAGGTTCCTGCATTCTTCTTTGATATTCACAAGGACAGTTAGAAAGTTAGGTGTCTTACAGTCAAAGAAGTTCCAGATACTCCCCCCCAAAAAAAATCACATATCATGTAGAGAGCAGAAGCAGGAATGTATTCTTATAAAAAGCCCTGGGGCAGCTAATCTAATATCAGATAGAGGTTTAAAAATAGTCCTTTCATGAGAAAAAACATAGTTCGTTGGAAATAGTCTTGCCTGTTTTTACATTTTTTTAGATTTTTCTAACGTGTGTGTGTGTGCATATGCATGCACATGCACGTTGGATGGGGTGTATGTGTCACAGTGTGTGCACCACGGTGTGTGCACCAGATGTGTGCATGGACATCCAAGGATAGCTGCAGGGGTGGGTTCTCTCCCTCCATGTGGAATCATGTGAATTCCAGGGATCAACTCCAGTTGTTACTATTAGTGGTAACCACATTTAGAATGTGGAGAGGATGGGTTTGCCTATCTCAGATGTTTGCATTTGATAGTCTGAACTGCAGGAGTTGGGACAGGTCTTCTTGGATTGATAAACTGGCTGAGCCGTTTCGTTCCCAGGGAACTTTACATCTTAGTGATTAAAATGAATGTGTTCTCTGGCAGAGGGCTGACATGCTCCTTAAAGTCATCTTAGAGGAGGAACTGTGGGGGATGGCTCAGGGGTTAGTGTTTTTGCCTCTCAATCAAGAGGTCCTGAGTTCAAGCAAAAGGACCTGAGTTTAGATCGCTAGATCCCACGTAAAAGTGCTGGGCAGATATGGCTGTTGCACACAATTATAGCCCCGGAAGGCGGAGCCTGGGAAACCCCAGAGCAAATCAATAAGACAATAGAACAATCCAGGATAATTCCCAGTGTCCCTCTTGGGCCTCCACAGGGACACATACTCAATTGGTTTGTCATACCCCGTACACACACACACACACACACACACACACACACACACATTATCTCAGGGAAAGAAGTTTCCATTAGAAATGGGCAGTGTGTGTAGCACATTGTGTAAATTCAAGTGTCTGTCTTGTAGTCCATGATTCATGTGTGACCAAAGATAGCCGGGAGTGTGGCCCAACATGAAATCATAAACTTTCTTAAAGCGTGATGAGAATTTTTTTTCAGATTTTTTTTTGGGGGGGTGATCAAAGGGACTAGATTGCACGATTCTCAGGGTTGAATTGTGGATGATTTTTGAGGTTGAATTGTGGAGGATAGTTGAGTCATGTTAAAATTTAGACAAATAAACAGGAGTCAGCACATAAAAATGTTAAAAAGAAAAAAAAGATAAAGACAAGCTGGAAGCATCTTATCCTGCTGTTTTGAAAGAAACGCTTGGCATTTGTTTTTCTGTATCTGGGATATCCCACTCAGTATAAAATTTTCCAGTTCTATCCATTTGCCAGCAAATTTCATAATATTGTTTTATTTGATAGCCGCATATAGTATTCCATTATGTGTATGTACCATATTTTCATTATCCACCCACTGATGTATGAAAGTACCAAAGAATTTTAAAAGAAAGTAAAAGAGGTAATCGTGACAGCCTGACACCTGCTTCACTTGGTCAATGTGAATGACTATTGCTTCTGAAGAACTGTGAGATTAAAACGAGGGGCCACCACTGAAACCCACTGTAACAGTTACTCTTAACTATTGCTGTGAGAGAGCACTCAAAGTCAATCAACTTTAGGGAGAAAAGGAGGTTTATTCAGAGGGAAAGGACAGTCTCTCAAAGCAGAGGTGGCATGGCTGGCTAGCCAAAGCTGGAGGAGGCTAAGTCACTGCAGACATCTTGGAAGCTGAGAGCTGCAAACTGCTTGCTGCAAAGGCAGACTTCTCCTGGAAGTAGGGTGGGACTAATCTACCTCAAGGCCCACCCCTTGTGACTGCCTTCCTCCAGCAAGGCTCTACCTCTCAAGGTGCCATGACCTTGCCAAACACATGAGACTGTGGGGGACACATTTCAAACCATGACACTCCACCCCTGACCTCCATAGGCTCATTGCCATCTCATTATGCAAACCATACTCAGTCCAACTTTAAAAGTCTTCGTAGACTACAACAGTAGTCCCAACACAGTCCAAAAGTCCAAAGCCTCCTGTAAAATCAAAAGACAAGCTACATACTTCCAACATACAATGGCACAGAATAAACATTCCCATTCCAAAAGGAAGGAATGGAGGCATATCCAGGAAAGATCGGTCCATAACAAAACCGAAAACCAGCAGGACAAACTTCAAATCTTGTAGCTCCAAGTCCAACAGGTGAGCCTCTTGTTGAAATCATCTCAGTTCCAAAGGGCTTTGGTTCCACCCCTCCAATGCAGCTGCCCATAGAATATGTTGGTCTCTTGAGCTGACTTCTCCCAGGGTATACAGCTCTCCTTGGCAGGTGTCCCACTTTGTGTCTGGAATCTCTAACATCTTTACTTCTCAATGGCAAACCAGGCTTTAACTCCACAGCACAAACTGCCCTTCTTGGGCCTCTAAACTGTAGGCTTCTTGCCTCATGATGCCTGGATTCTGCCAATTTTTGAAATCTTGGAGAAGGACTCCATGATCTCCTCCCTCTTGCATCACTGATGCCTCTAAAACCAGAACCACGTGGACGACTTTGCCAAGACTGGCCTCCTTGAATCACAGCTGATTCTGCTTCTCTATGTTGACCATCTCTTTCACTCCTGGGCAGTTGCTTGGTAAGAGAAACCAACTCTTGCTTTGGAACTCCACCCTTTAGCTCCAGTCTTCTGAAAGGATTTGCATTCTTAAGAGTGGGAGCCTCCCCTGAGGATCTTGCCCTCAAGCTAGGGCCTCTCCTATTATTCAAATCCAGAGCAGGCTTTGATTTACAAATGGAGCTTATCTCTTTAACATCCATTTTATTCTCTGCTTCTTCCTGGTTCAACTCTTTAAGTTTGCCTGGTTTGCCATTGTATTTTTCATCATTGGATCTTACAGTTTTTGCTTCTTCCTGCTTGATTCTTTGCTCTTTTTCATAACTCTGAAGACAACTAAAAAGTAGCCATATCACATTGTCAAGACTACATTGCTTTGAAATTTCCTCCGCCAAGCACTCCAGCTTAACTTCAGGCAAGCTTTCAGGACCAGGACGAGGGTAAAACTTCACTAAACTCTCGGCCAACACATGGCTCCATGTGTCACTCGTCCAGTTGCAAACACAGTCTCTGTTCCCCTCTGGACCATCACAAGCTGGGCGCTCACTGTCTGCATCTCTCACAGCATTGCTCTCCTCTGAGCTCTCACGAGAAAGGTCCCTTTGCCCAACCGCCAAGACATAAAGACTTTCCCAGCACAAAGTCCCAAAATTCTCCATATTTCTCCCAACAAACAGTTCCAAAGGCACACTAGCCACATCACAGCATTGGCCATACTGACTTCACAACAACTTTACAACTTCACAAACAACTTCACTTTGTGGTAACAGCTGTTCTTAATCTCACAGCAATATCCTACTACCCGGTACCAATTTCTTTGACAGTTACTCTTAACTATTGCTGTGAGAGAACACCCAAAGTCAAGCAACTTAAGGGAGAAAGGGAGGTTTATTCAGCTTAACTCCAGAGGGAAGGGACAGTCTCTCAAAGCAGAAGTGGCATGGCTGGCTGGCCAAAGCTGGAGGAGGCTAAGTCACTGCAGACATCTTGGAAGCTGAGAACTGCAGACTGCTTGTGACAAAGGCAGACTTCTCCTGGAGGTAGGATGGGACTAATCTACCTCAAGGCCCACCCCTTGTGACTGCCTTCCTCCAGCAAGGCTCCACCTCTCAAAGTACCATGACCTTGCCAAACACATGAGACTGTGGGGGACACATTTCAAACCATGACACCCACTGTGGGGAGGGACTGAGATCTGGTGTTGTCTAATGGCCCTCAAAGGTCAAAGGGCCAAGTGATAGTGGGGATGGAGGGGTCTAAATAAGCCCCCCACCCCAAGGCTGAAGAGATGGCTCAGGGGTTAAAACTCTGCCTTGAAAACAGAAGGTTCTGAGTTTGGATCCCAGGTCCCACATAAAAATGCCAGACAGAAATGGTGGTGGCCTGCACTTTCCGGCCCTGGTGGACAAAGCCTGGGAAATCCCAGAATCAAGCAAAAAAGGAGGTAGAAGCAATCCAGCGTGATTCCCGAAGTCACCTTTGGGCCTCCACAGGGACATATACAATGTCCTCTGATACACACACATAGTTACAGTTCACCTGCATAGTTGTTGACAAATCACTACCAAACAGCTTAAGGGAATAAGGGGTTTATTTTCTTATGATAGTCCAGTTACAGTCTGTAGTCCAGCTTGACAGGAGAGCAGGCACCAACACCAGGACCGAGGGAACTGGCCACACCATCGCCACATAACAGCTGAGAGAGGGACGATCCAAGTGTATACAAGGATGCCAGCTCTCTCAACTAGCTGTCTGTATTTTATTCCAGGGCCTAGTCCCACCCACCATGGGCTGGGCCTTCCCCATCAGCTAGACAATCTCCTGCAGGTTTGCTCTGGGCTTAACCACTAATTCTCCACAGATGTGCCCAGAGTTCAAACCCTCAACTGTCAAGTTGACACCTGTACCCAACTATGACACATAAATAAATAAATAAATAGTCCCCTGACCTCTCCTGCCAGTCAAACCCAGTTGCAACCCAAGGACCAAAGGTGCCCTCTGGGATGCAGAGCAGGGTCTGTAAGGGCAAAGCATGGATCTGGGGGTGCAAGCAGAGAAGAGGGAGCCCAGCAGAGCATGCACAGCGTGTAGGTCTCTGGAGTGTGGCGAGTCCTTGCAGTTGAACACATCTTCTCGTCTTAGGAGTCACATCATGCCACACCCCTGAGATGCTGCCCCGAGCATGCAGGTGGGATGCTTGCTCAAATGAGTCTGCTGATAGCACCGGCTCAGTGCCTGGATTTGGGTTTCTCTCACAGTCATTCTGAGAGCTTCCAGCCTTCCGCATGAAGAAGCCAAAGAGTGCTGAGGAGATGACTCCATGGGTAAAAGCAATGTTGCCCAAACACGAAGCCCTGAATCTGAATCGGCAGGACCCACACCAAGGTGGGCATGGAGCCCACACCTGTAATCCCAGCCCTCCTTCTGCAAGATGGGAAATAGAGATGAGAATCTCTGCCTTCCAACACGTTACCCTCAGTCCCAAGCCTTCATTTGCTTGTCAATTAGATCCTGCTCCCGTTTGTCATGTCAGGATCTCTTTGGGACCTTCCCAGTTGTGGGTGGACTCAGTTGCCATGAAAAAAAGCAGCCTCCTGGGCTGGAAGGGGTGGTTCATTTGGTAAAGTGTCTGCATCGCAAGCAAGACCTGGATTCAATTCCCAGAGCCCATTTAAAAATGATGGGTATAGTAGTACTTGCTTTGAATTCTAGTGCTGGGAAGATGGAGACAAGTAATGGCCCGAGAGGCCCTGCCTCAAAGGAGGTGGGTGGCATTCCTGAGTTGTCTTCCAGTCTCCATACACACATTTGCACATGTGCCCCTTGCGCGTGCGCGCACACACACACACACACAGCATAAAGAATAATCACAAAGTGACATGCAACACTTGGCCAAAGTCCTGTGCTGCCAAGGGGAAGCCGAAGACTGTCATGAGATTTATTGCAGACTTTGATTACTGCAAAGGCAGAGATAAGCATTTGCTTCTGTGCAATATTACAAATACTTAGATTATGTAAATGTCTCTTTTAGTTGTTCCACTTACTTTGCTTTTGACTCTTAAGACACTTAACACCGTATAGTCGCTGGCTACAAATAGATCCTTAGCACATGCTAATGCTGGCAGTGGTAGGCTTGGCTCAGATGCCACCTGTACTCACGTTCTCAAGACACGTAATCATATCATTGCTGATCTGTCTTGAAGATCTTATTTTCTTTCTTTTCAAAAAATTCAATTTATTTATTTTTGCATTGTGTGTATCTGTCAGAGGACACTATGTGCCCCTGTGAAGGACCAAAGTGACTTTGGAAATCATCCTGGATTACTTCTACTTCCTTTTTACTTCGCTCTGGGATTTTCCAAGCTACACCCACCAGGGCCAGAAGTTTAGCCTGGCATTTTCATGTGGGACCTGAGATATGGACTCAGGACTTTCTGCTTGTGAGGCAGTCTTAACCCCTGAGCCAGATCTCTCCAGGCCTCTGATATAATGGTTACTCTTAACTATTGCTGTGAGAGAACATCCAAAGTCAAATAACTTAAGGGAGAAGAGGCAATTTATTCACCTTACAGCTCCAGAGGGGAGATACAGTCTTTCATGGCGGAGGTGACATGGCTGGTGGCTAAAGCTGGCAGGCTAAGTCACCCCCATCCAGGAGGCTGGATTCCTGGAGATTCTCTCTTCTTCCCAGTCTTCTGTTCTGTGGCTCCTTTTATCTAGTCCACTAGTGGGAGGTTCCAGTGTGATCTAGGGCTGATCTTTGTATTGTAAATGTACTGATCCAGATAATCTCTTCAGGTGGTCTCAGCTGATCTTAGTTAATGCCAGGTGTGTCAAGTTGACACCCAAGATTAACTATCACACCTGGTTTCCTTTTTAAAGTAACTTTTATTTATGAACACATGCATATAATTTAAAAAAAAACTCAGTAGTCTAAAAGACTTGTCAGGAGAAGCAATATTCTATGCTCCCCACACACACCCCAGATTTTGTCCCGTTCCCCAGAGGCGACTGTTGTCTATTTTTTTGAGCTGCTGTTTCTAGGGATTTCAAGACAAAGTGAATTATCTCTTTGGATCAACTAGCCCGCCCCACCCCGCCCCGCCCCTTCCCTCTCCTTATCCACTTCATACAGCTGTAGCTAAACTACTGGAGAGTCGTAGTTTCTCTAGTTACCAAGATGATGAAAGTGGTATTCACTCTATCACATTTCTATTTTAAATAATTCAATGGGGATTAGTCAGGGTTCTCTGGAGAGAGGCAACCAGTATGTACCATGTGGGGAAGGAGATTTATTACCAGGAACTGGAGGCTGAGGAATCTCAGGATCTAGAGATTCGGGAAGAGCTGACGTGTCCATTCAAGGGAAGGTCAGCTGCTTCGCTCTGATTGGATGAGACCCTCTGGAGAAGCCGACTGGCTTGAGTCAGCACATGGCATGCTAAGACACCCTCAGAGACACACCCAGAATGATTGACCCCATGACCCAATCAAGTTGGCACATAGAATTAATCAGCGAATGTCTTTCTGACATCCGCCAATTTTTCCAAGTGCATTCAACACATCAACTACCAAGTGCACGTCACTGCTTCTTAGAGATCTGCTAAGTCCTTCACCATCCTGTTCCAGTCTAGACTGAACGCATTCCAGGCTGGGACCATAATTTGCATTCAGCTTTATATCAGCCCTTCGCTGTGGCATTGCCTACCTTTCACCTTATTGATTTATCCTCTTGTTTGCCTGGAACACATTCTCTAGTAGCTTTCTAAGAAAAGATGCGTGGGGTGGGGCAATTTGCTTTTACAGGTCTGAAAACTGTGCTTCCTGTCCCTCCACATTTGACATGATTACATTAGTTTTAGAAGTTAGTGTTGCAAATCCTCTGTCTCCCAGCATCCTGAGGGTGTTTCCCCCATGGTCTTCAAGCTGAATTCTTAAAGAATGGAATGAGATTGGTACTGTTCCAATGCTACTTCCTCTGTGTGTGTGACAGGAATTTAGTCCTTGTGTCTCTTCAGCCTCTGGCCTTCTCATTTGAACCTATTGTGTCTCGTGTGTATCTTTCAATCTAGAAAATCATGTTGGGTAGCTTCCTTTGACTATATTCTTAATAATAATTTCCTATGTTTTTATGTCCCCCCGTTATTTATTCCCGGAATTTCTATTTTGGAAGGCACCTCAAATTTTCATCTTTCCTCTTTTTCCAATGTTTAGATTGGTGATTCTACTTTCCGGAGAACCTGGACGACTTTCTTCTTAACTGTCACTTGAGCGCTAGTTGTGGTGTGATTTCCAAGGAATCATCCTTATTTCTTACCATTTCTTCATCCTTAATCATTCTCTTTTTGTTTTACAAACACGCTCGTTTGTAACATACTTCTCTGAGAATAGAACAAGAGTTTTGAAGCTGATTTTATTGTACTTTTACTCCACGTTGTGTTTCTGTTTGTTTTTGACTCTGTATTTCATGTCAGATGTTCTCCCCACATGTCTGTCAACTTTTGGTGGTTATCTATGTTTGTCAGTGAGGCACTGGAAACTAATGGAAAGTTCTGTCCGAGACACACTGGAAGCTAGTGGAAAGTTCTGTGTGCTAGGGCGGAGTGAGTTGGTGGGTGAGCGTCTCTCGAGGAGAGCAGATTCCGTGTTTCTGTCTTTTGGTGGAACCCCACGTGCAGACACCGGTGTGGGATGCCTTTGTTCTGAGTCTCTTCACGTTCTCCAGAGGCAAGATCTCCCCACAGAGGTGGACTTGGGCTGGATGGTGGGACGTCCCTCACTCACCTCTGTTCTCACCATACCTGTTTCCTGCTCACTTTCTCCTGCTTGTAGAGGTGTCTGGGAGACAGAGTGATCTAGTTGCATAGAGTGGGGTCCTGGACTCTGGTTTCTGTTACGAGCCTAATCCCCACCCCTCCTGGTAACTGTTCCCCCAATGCTGAGCTGCCAGGCACCCTCAGGCCAGATGCTTTTGGTTTTACTGATGGGTACTAAGTTTCTCACTTTATTACAATTCTATAACTCACTCCCCCCAAGATCAGAGACAGCCGAAGTCTTTTCTTTATTGATAATTTCCTTTCATTTGTCTTTGACCTTGTGAGCTAAGAATCTTATCATTTCTTTCTTGGCTGGTCAGGATTCTCAAAGGGGAGAGGACAGAAACATGTTTAACCAGAAGGGAAAAATAGGAACTTATTTTGCAGCCGTGGGAGGGTTCTCTCTCTGTGACTGCCTGGGGGTCCCCAGGCCACCATGAATCTGGAGTGGGGACGACATTTGTGACACATGTGCTCTATCTTCCCCATTCTTGATCCAGATGTCACTGCGCCGGTTCATTTCTTCCTCTTTTTTCTGTTTCCCCAGCTTCCCACCTTCCCTCATCCATCTCTTCCTTTTCCTGTATGTTTTCAGCAAGTGTTTAACACCTCTCGGGCCAGCTTTCCTTCACAAAGCGTCAGCCTGCTGTGCTTCCTGGATGTATAAGCTTCTGTTTCTGCCGTCTCCATGGGCCCGTCCCAAGTGACCTTTTACAGGGACCCCCTGTGAGGCGCTGTCTAGCTCAGTTACCAGGAGCTGCCTGTGACTGACACGCACGGGTGACTCAAAGAAGTCATGTGTCTCTCGGGGGGCTGATGGAGTGAGACACGTCTGAGCCTGCTCCCTTCACATCTTTGCCTTCTGCACGGGCTCAGGGCTCAGCACCCCCGTGGGTGACATCCGTCCAGGGACACCTCGGTCGCAGTATCTCCCCCTCCTCCTCTCCCTCCAGAGCCTGCACGTCTGAGATCAGAAACTGTCATGACCATCCCGGTCACTTAGACTTCTGGTTCCATAATATCTGTATTCACATCGGGCATCTGTGATTAGACCGTAACGTAAACGGCCTGTCTAAAATGTATGGCTTGAGTTTATCCAAGGCCCAAACAATTACCAAACATTCCTCTTAGATGGAAGACAGATTCTGGCCCCTTGGCAGTGGTTTTCACGTGAGACATATTGCTGGATGTTTTACATTCTCTTGGTCTTGTAATAACACCACACCCGATCCAGTATTCCATGCATCCGTCCCCACTTGGAAGGTTTTCTTTTTGTTGTTATGCTTGTGTGTGTGTGTGTACATGTATACATGGGCATGTATACAAGAGGGCACTTGAGTGTATGTGCCTGTGGAGGTCCAAAGGTAACTGGGAATCATCCTGGATTGCTCTGCCTCCTTGTTGCTTTGCTCTAGGTTTTTCCAGGTTCTGCCTTCCAGGGCCAGAATTGCAGGTTGCTACGGGTCCTTTTGCTCTAGAGGCAAAGGTTTTTAACTCCTGAGTCATCTTCCCGGCCCAAGGTCATTATTTTTTAAGTACAGATTCTTAGTCTGGAGCCCTTGGACGATTCTCTTTGTACTTTTCAAGGGTTTTATGACAGTTGGAAACTTAGATCAAGTCAAGACAGGGACCAGTTGGGGTGGGAGCATGGGGGGGGGCTGTAAGTGAGTCAGGGCTGTGAGTGCCCCCCAGAGAGGCAGGGATGCTCCTAGCATAGCCCCTGGAAAGCCTCTGGGTTTCACATCAGGCAAGGAGGAAATCTGGAATCACCTTCCGCTTGAATCCATTGCTCGACATTTCCCTTACTCAGACAGGTTCTATGGAATCCTGGGAGCCTGTCTGGCGTTAGTGCTCTACTTTATTTTAATTATTTTTTTCATTTTTATTTGTGCGTGTACACACGTGTGTACCCATGTGTATGCATGTGTGTGTACAGGTACATGCTGACATGTAATAAAGGGAATCGGCCTCATTGCTCTTCCTACCTTATTCTGTTGAGCTGTTAAGCAAACCCAGAGCTGGCCAGTCAGCTTGCTCTGGGGATTCCTAGTCTGCTTTAGATTATAGGTGGGCTGCCACACCCTTTATTTGGGTGCACTTTATGTGGGATCTGGGGATCCGAACTCTGGTTCTTTGGATTGCATGGCAAGCACTTTATCCACCAAGCTATTTCCCTAGTCCTTGTTGCTCTGTTTACAAGTAAATGAACGAATGTCCCTACCTCCTCTCACTACCCGACAGCTGTTTCCTTGGTCCTTTCCTGGATTATTCGAGCAAAACAAGCCAGTTTCCTTCTCTTTCTGGGCAAAGAGGGCACTGCGTGGATTGATTTCTTTCTGGTTACTTTCAACAAGTCCTCCTTTCTCTGCGCACTTTGCTTCCTTCCGCAGAGACTCAGCTCAGCAGGCTGTTGGTGCTGTGTAAACTCGCGCTGTGACCCTGGGTGAGTCATTTCCCTCTCTGGGCTTCAGTTTCCTCTAATATCCCTGTATGATAGGAATATTAGAATCCGGTAGTTCTCACACTACTGGGACATTAGAACCCCACCTACCAGGATGTATAAAATCAACCCAAACAATAACTGCAAAAAAAAAGAGAAACCTTTATGGAGGTATGTTTTGCATCTCATAAAACTCGCGCCTCAAGCATACACTGTAGTAATTTTTAGTGGAGTTTAGCACAGATGTCCCCCAAGATCAGTTTTAGAGTCTTTGCATTATGCCATCAGAGTCCCTTGGGTTCCCCTAATCCCCCTCTCCCACTTTCTGCACCAGGCGACAACTAATGCATAGTCTCTGTTTCTATAGGTTGACCTCTTTGTATAAAGAGGCTTGTGCAACATAAATATGGTTCTGCATCTGGCTTCTTTTATTTCGTGCAAGGTGTTTGTGGCTTGTGAACATGGTCGTATGAATCAGCAGTTCATTTGTTTGCTTGCCCAATCGTATTCCATTGTACAGGGATTTCACACCTTGTATATTCATCTTTAGACAGACCTTTGGCCGACTTGATGAGCTTAGCAAACAATGGCATGCCACGGAGAATATTCACGCACACGTTTTTGAGAGGACTTACGCTTTCATTTCTCTTGGAGATACACACACACACACACACACACACACACACACACACACACAGACACCCACCTAGAAATAGGAATGACTTGGGTCACAGGGTGACTCTGGGTTTACTTTTATTTACTTACTTTTAGCAAACAGCCAAACTGTTTAATCCCCTTCCCCAAATGACTGCACCATTTTACAACCCCACACACAATGTAAGGGCTTCCCAGGAGGACTTTTTTTTTTTTTTTTAAAGAGTTCTTATTTCGGTCCCAACTCCCCTGAGGTTTGGATAGAGGCCCAGGAATCTGCATTTAACAAGCCCCCAGGTGAGGCGGACACATCTGGTAGTGGGTGTATTTGAACTCACTGGGATGGGGGTCACCTCGGAAGCCTTCCTGTTGTCCCTATTGGCCTGTGCCCCTAGGACAAGGCAGAGTGTCCTGCTAACCCTGCCTTGGTGTTTGTCTTGGAATCAGCAGAGCAGTGCTGTGAGCAGGGCCAGAGGGGCCTGTCAGGCCGTGTGCGTCTGTCTGGGCAGCACCTGCCCTCCATTACCCCCCCCCCCCAGCATAGGCCACGGCTTTGTGTCCCTGGCTTCGTATGCATAAAATTTTATCACGGGTTTTTATGTGTTATCACGTTGTAAAAGTACCATAAAAGCTTGGGTCTAGTGTTCAGTGTATCTGAAAGCGCCCCGGGTTTTGGTTGCTGTTATTTTGGGAACGGGTTGAGCAACTTCATCCCAAGCCTGCCATTGATTAGCTGCGGAGTGGGACCCTAAAGGCCCCGAGACTCCTCATCCTCTTTCCTGTGCGATGAGGTTGATGTTATCGCCATCGTGTAGTGCCGTTAGGATTTAGCAAGGTGGCCTACAAGGTGGTTCCCAAGTGTTGTCAGCAATCTGTATTTTTTTTTCTAATGAGGTGAAATTCATGTAACAAAACCAATCGGTTTCCTTTTGTGCTGTTCGTTTCCTTTCCTTCCCTTCCTTCCTCTCCCCACTCGTTCCTCGCTGTGTAGCTCAGGCTGGTCTTGAACTGGTGATCCTCTTGCCTGGATGGTTCTGGATTCATGGTGATGCCGCACTTGACTGACTTCCTTCATAACGCAATCTCCTTTCAGACAGTGCTTCTGACTGAGTGAACTTTCTAGACTCCGGATGATTGGCATATTCTTTCTCTCGTGTTCTTGTTCTGCCCTGACCCATCGTCTCCCAGATAGCCAGAGATTAAGTAGAATAATGATGAATAATGACGGGTCAACCTCGCTTGAGTGCGGGGAGTCAGAACATCTGGGCTTGGTGGCCAGCTGTGTAGCTACCAGTTTGGTGGCACGTGCACACACACACACTGTGTGTGTTTGTGTGTGTGTGTGATTGTGTGAGCATGGTGCACATGTGCATGTACACTTGTGTGTGGTACATGTGTACACGTACGCTCATGTGTGGAACATATATACATATATGCTCATATGCGTGAAGCGCATCCATGTACATGCTCATGAGTATGGTGAACATGCACATGTATGCTTATGTGTATGGTGCATGTACACATGTATGCTTGTGTGTATGATGCACCCAAATATATATGTTGTATGCATGATACATGTGCAGGTGTTTGTGTTTATGGCAACCTTGTACATGTGTGATCATATATATGCTGCCCCTGCACATGTGTGCTCATGTATATAATACACATGCATGTGAGTGCTCCTGTGTGTGCTGCCCATGCTTGTGTATGTTCATGTATAGGGCACACATGCATGCTTGTGTGTATAGTGTACACGCACACGTGTGCTTGTGTGGATGCTGCGCACGCACATTCATGTATATAGCACACATGTACACTGATGTGCATGCTTGTGTGTATGGAGTCCAGAGGAAACCTCAGGTGTCATTTCTCTTCGGTGCCATCCACCTGTTTTTCGAGATAGCATCTGCTCGCTGGTCTGGGTCTCATCTGATTGGCTGGGTGGCTTTGTCTCCACCATCACTGTGACCACTTCTCTCTCTTTTTTTTTTTTTAAATGTGGATTAAGGGATTGAACGCAGGTCCTCACGCTTGCATGGCAAGCACTTTATGGTCTGGACCATCCCCAACCCCTCCGAGATTTTTTGTTGGTCTTGAACAAATTAGAGAGCAGAGGTTTTCAATAAGCTCGAGGCAGCTTCAAGTAGACAGACATGCAGTTAGCTGGGCGTTCTAGCTTTCTTCACCCTGCCTGCAGTTGCTCTCAAACCCTATGGCTCCTTGATCCTCACTTGGCCTCAGCTTGAGGATTGTCTGCTACACCGTGCCTTCCCTCTAGAGCTGCCTGGTGCCCACCCCCACCTCCTCTCTCCAATTCTGTCCTGGACTTTCAAGAGTCTCTGGCCATTTCAGCCTGCTGATCTGCAGGGCAGGACCAAGAGCTGTGGGGCCGAATAATTAGATAAGGAGAGGAGGGGGGCTGTTTATGGAACTCTTCTGAATGTTTTACCATATTTTGAAGTTTTAAACCTGAGGTCATCTGCTAGTGTTTACTTTCAGAACGCCTGGTTGCTAGACAGGGACAAGCTGAGCCTCGGAGGCACTCTGTATTTTTAGCATCTTTGTTCAGCGCTCTCCAGAGGGTGAGCGAGGATAAAGGGGACCTCTGGGGTCAACAGCTCCTCCGTTGCTCTGGGGAGCGCCTCTCTGTGCAGGCCACACTGGGCCAATTGAACCATTATGCTTAACAGGAGCCCAAGTTGCCATGTTCGTGACCACCTACTCCACCTCAGGTGGATGGCAAGACAACCATAGCGCCTTGTTGGGACCTCACACCCTGCAGCCTTCCTCCAAATCAGTTCTGGATACAGGTATTTTTCCCTCTCCAGTTGAGTTTTCTGAAGTGCTAGGGACTTTCAGAGCTGTACAAGGACAGCATGGATCTTAGCAGATACAAATTCATGCTGATTAAAGAGACTGGTAGCCAAGGAGACGGCTCAGTGGTAAACCCACGTTAAAAAATGGGGAGAGACATGGGGAGATGGCTCTGGGGTTAAAGCCTTTGTCTCACAAGCAGAAGGACCTGAGTTCAGATCCTTAGATCCCACTTGAAAGTGCCAGGCAGAAATGATGGCGGCCTGTAATTCTGTCCTTTGGAAGGCAGAGCCTGGAAAACCCCAGAGCAAAGCAATAAGGAGGGAGAGCAATCCAAGATGATTCCTGATGTCACCCTTGGGTCTCCACAAGCACACATTCTCAAGTGCCTTTGTGTATAACACACACACACACACACACACGCACGCACGCACGCACGCATGCACGCACGCACGCACGCATGCATACATGCATGCATGCGCACATGCATAAAAAAGCCAGGTGTGGTGGCATGTGCTTGCAGCCCAGTCATGGAGAAAGAGGGGCATGTGGACTCCTGGGGTTCACTGGCCAGTCAGTCTAGCACACTTACCGAGTTACAGCCAATGAAAGAATTGTTTTACAAATAAGATGGATGGCACCTAAGGAATGCTCTGCAGCTATCCTCTGGCCTCCACATACATGCACACAAGTGTGTTTGCATGCATAATACACATGCACATGTGCACACACACATATACATACAAGATTAGTGCATGGAATGTTCTGGAATGGTGCTAATGATGTTCATAGAAGTTTCCCTTTCCCATAATAGTGTACATGTGGCCAGAGTCCAGCTTTTTCAACCCCTAATGCCTATCAATCCTCTATCCTGAACATTTCCATGAGCACATTAGGATAAGAATCAAAACTGCCAATAAAAACCCAGAGGGTAAAACATGTTCTTTTTGATTGCTTTGTCTGGTTTAAACTCTCCATGTAATGTCTGGCAGGAGAACAGTATACAAGGATGGGATTAAGTACCAAATTAAGCAATTACAAGCATGATAATAAAATGAATGGATTATGCCAGCAAGTTCTAAGAGAACATCAAAGTACCTTCCATAAACATCTTCCCAGGAACCCACCCCAGCTCCTGAATCATAGCAAGGGGGATTCTTTCTGCCCTGAAAGTTGACTGTCTTCCATCAGAATGTCTGTTTATTTCCCTTTTGGGATAAGAATTTGCTGCAGGATGGTAAGGTCTCTCAGACAGCTTGCTTTATGTAAAATTATCTGGGATTTTGGTTCGAAGATAAATAGCGTAAGAGCATTTTCCATCAATTACCTAAAAGCTCACTTTCGTTAGAGGTGGCAGTTGTTTGTTGGGTTGGTCTGAAACTAAATGTAAGAGAGAAAAGTTTCCAGCTCCATTAGTCAGAAAGAGCTTCCGCTGATGCCTGGTTCTCCATAGGGACTGGTGAGATGGCTCAGTAGGTAAAGGCACATGTTGTACAAACACACGACCTGAGTTCAATCCCCACAACCCACAGTGAGGCTCTGGCAGCTGCTCAGAGCAGGCCTGAGCCAGGTTGTGGCATGAGACGGACCAACTCCCAAGCAAGATGAGTGTTTTGGGTGGTTTGGGGTTTGGGCATGTGAGCTGGGGCAGTGGGCAACCCAGACTTGGGCTACCGTCTCCTAACATCCTCCTGCCCATTCTGCCCACATCCCTCCTCTGGCCAGCAAGATGTGTGCTTGACTGGTGGGACGTGAAACATAATGCTGAGCCAGTCACTTCCCTGGAAGCTGAGAGAGCTCGTCTGCTAGAGAGTCACGTGGTACCAACCTTCCTGCAATGCCAGGGTCCACAAGAGCTGTGCCAGCTGAGAACCTTCCACATCCTGTGAAGGAGTCAGGCAGGATCCCAGCCATTCCCTACCCTTTGTTGACACTCCCTGGCCTGGAATGGCGGGTCTATGGATAAGAATCCTGCCTGTGGCTTGAGTCCTATGGGTCACCGGGAAAACAGCTGCATGTGGGGGTTATGGCCTCTCTGATCCCAAGTTTTCACTCGAAACTCTGTTTGTAAAGGGCTCTCTGAGTGTTTGGCAATGGGCTATGTGCTTCCCGTCACAGTGGCTGAATCTCTTTCCCTGGGCATCACTCAGATTCTTTTGCAGTTCGTCTGCATGGTTGCTGATAAATCACCATCAAACAACTTAAGGAACAAGGGGTTTATACTCCTATGATTGTCTGGTTACAGTTCTCAGTCCGGCTTGATAGTTCCCACCAGAGCCAAAGGAACTGGCCACACCATCTCTACATAACGGCTGAGAGAGGGACGATCCTTACTTTGCAGACCAGCATGTCTGGCCAAGTGTACACGAGGATGCCAACTCTCAACCAGCTCTCTGTATTTTATTCCAGGGCCTAGTCCCACCCACCATGGACTAGGCCTTCCCCATCAGCTAGACAATCTCCTGCAGGTTTGCTCTGGGCTTAATTCAACCTCTAATTCTCTACAATGTACCCAGAGCTCAAACCCTCAACTGTCAAGTTGACACCTGTGCCTGACCATGACAGAGTCCATCTGGGGTACAGGGATAGGCAGGCAGTCCACACAGGTAGCTTTTAAAAATCTCAGCTCCTGGCCTCCTCTGCTTTGGCTACAGAGGGAACGGAATGCTGAATGGCTTCTAAAGTGGCCAAGGGTATTACACTGAGCGCTGACTTGTAAGTGTACAACGCAGATACGTCAGTTCTGTATGTGTGGGGGGGGCACTGGCATTCGAGATCTCTGCTGCTTTAGTTTCAGTTTGATGTTGGGAGCTTAGAGGATCGTGGGCCTCATCGAAGTTGGCTTTGTTTGAGGCCTCTTCTAAAATCTTCCGTTTTAGACTCTTCCCATTTATGCTTGCATTTAATGTCATACGTCCAGGCAATATCTCTTCACAACTAGGTCATGGAAATGTCTTGGGTCCTTGGGAAAGATATTTGCTGGTGTTCTAGGCCGTTCACAGCCTGACATGGTAGCTCTGCCGTGGTTGCTAGGAGAGATGTTGCCTGGACAACAGGCGAAGTTGAACGTTGGCACTTCTGAATCTCGTGCCTCCGTTGCCTCTGTGGAGTTCCTCACACTAGACCCCTTGTGGTATTCCACTGCAGGTCTCTGTAGCAACTTTGCCTGAGTCCAAGCAGGGCCGTTGAGTGGCTTTCCCCTGGTCCACATTAGCTACAGCCTTCAGGAACAGAGAACGGGGGTGGTGGTGGTGGTCATGTCTCCATGGAGGAGCACAACATTTAAAAGTCAAAAACGGGAAGGCTGGGGAGATGGTCAAATGGTCGAAGTGCTTGCCTCATGAGCAAAAGAGTCTGAGCCCTCAGAGAGTGGTAGACCTAGAGGGTGGAGCCTGAAAATGCGCAGAGCAGGCTGGCTAGTCAGACTTGCCCTGCAGGGTAGCTCAGGGTTCAACCTGAAATACAGCCTCAGAAGAGTAAGGTGGAAGAACGGTGAGGATGATTCCCAACATCACCCTTGGCCACCAGAGCATTACACTCACTCTTGACACACACGTACAAACTACACTCTGTGCATGGTTTAAAAAAAAAAAAAAAGGAAAAAAATTTGGTACAAGTTGCCCATTCCACGCCAACTTGAGGTGCCCACTGGTTACCAGAAACAACCTTGGGGATGTGCTCTCTCTGGGAGGCACACCAAAGGCCATCGCCTGTGCAGACCATGACCAACCTTCTCCAGAAACAGGATGTGAACTCTGACCTCTGGATGGGACCTGCTGACCCTCAGCTAGGGAAAAAGAGGAGGGAGCCCATGCTCCTTTCTGAGGTTCCGAGGTTGACCGTTGTCATGACAACAGCGTTCCATCCTCAAACTTCCCTGGAAGGAGACCCAGAAGGGGTGTCATTGATTCCCAAGTTTGCCTCAGAGAGAACAGTATTCCTTCCCAGCAGACTCCACTCCCACATAGCTAAAATGCACGATGTTATCCTGCAGCAATTTTTTTCCCCAGTCTTATCTCTAAAATTTCAGCCCCAAATCCCTTTTCCTTGTTGCTTGCCCAGCCTGAGGAGTCTGTCAATATATCTCTTGGGCTTTAAAAACATACGTGCCATTCCAAAGAACCTCAAAGTCACTTTCAGGTACTGTCCATTTTGAATTTCACTCTAGGGGATTCCAGGGTTCTTGTCAGTGGGCAAGTGTAACCAACATGCAAGAATAACCAACAGGCCGTGCTAACCACCATGCATGCCCCCCAGGTAATTAATCTCCCTAACAGACTTGTGGACTTATGCAAACTGAGTGGCAGGATATAAAAGCTCATTAATCATCCTGGCATCATGAGCTCATATTGTTCCGAAATAAATATGCTTCTAAATAGATCCAGATGCTACGAAATATGTGTTTCCAATAAAGGCTCTTCCCTCCCTGGCCACGGAGATCAACACACGGGCGTGTTTGTAACACCTCTTCTCTCTACAGATTTTCTTTCAAACTCTCTCCCCAGCCTCTCTTCTGTCAGTGAAGAGTGGATGAGTGTTGTCTGATAAGGATTCTGGGGAAGAGAGCAGGGGGTCAACATTCCCCCCCCGCCCCGACCCAGTGATTGAGTGGTGATGCGAAAATGGGAATCACGTGACCAGCTAGGTACCAACCTTGAACAGAACATTTTGCTCTATGCCCAGCACATCAGAGTACAGGTTCCAATCCAAGTCATTACCGATTGGTAATGCCCAAGAGAGTGGGCAAGGAGCCTTGGAGGACCCCACGCCATCTGTCATGTGGAGCGGTGAACAGTTTCTTGTCTTGATGTTGGCCTACTGCCTTCTCAAGACCACCCCAGGATGGGCTGCGGAGCTGCAAGGTAGGGGGGAGGGAGTTCATGGTGAGTTCAGGGCGTAGGTCAGCTTGGATTCAGAAGCAGACACAAGAATCCTCCAATCCACAAGGATCCTCCAATCCTGCTTCCCACCTGGGACTATCGGAGGTCTAACACCTTGTCATACATAGTTAGATAAAGGTGCTTTCAACTTAGTGGTTAAAACTTGAGCTCTGAGCGTATTTGTGAAGATTTGGAAATTGAATTATGCCCTGAGCAAGCCTGCAAGAGAGTGTCTGATTGTGGGGGAGGCCCAGGCCACGGCGAGTGGGCTAGTCCCTGGACAAATGAATAAGATGGAGGGAGCTGGGTGTGGAAATTGGCATCCTTTGGTAGACTTGACCAGACATGCTGTTCTAGCAGTAGGGACTGTCCCTCTCTCTGCAGGCCTCTGGATAGGTTGTGGCCAGTGTTCTTGGCCCCCGGTGTGGACTCTCCTGCCAACCTGGACAAGAAATTGCAAATAGACAGTCATAAGAGAAAATAAAGCCCTTTGTTCCTTAAGCTGTTTTGTCATGAATTTATCAGCAACTGTGTAGAGTAACCGCAATATATCCTTCTGACTTCATTTTTCCTTGTTACTCTGTATGGCTGGGACAGTCAGTGAGCTGGTTATAATAGATTCCTAGTACCTGAGCTGCACCTAAGACATGACCGCAATCATTGTCCTTTGGAAGCTGCGGCTTTAGGAATACCACTGATGAAGAATTGCCTAGTTAAGTCTCCAGCAAGCCTGTTGTGTAGGCTAGTGTCTGGTTCCCTTGCTAATGGCAGGTGGCAGAACACATGAAGAAGTATGGCTGGCCAGAGGAGAACTTCTAAGCCTTGGAGTTCAGCATTTTTACTGGGGTTCATCACACGGGCATGCAGCAACCCTAAGATGGGCCTCACGTGCTCAGACTTCATCGTCCTGACCCCTCCCTCACCCAATGTGACGTGTAGTCACATTGCTGGGATCAGCTTATCCAGGCATGTGGGTGCAGCTTCCTATGCAGGACTTAGGTGCAAAACAAGTATTCACGTGGACATAGAGTGATGCTAATCCTCAGACATGCGAAAGCATGTCTTGGAGGTCACCCGGGGAGCTTCCAAAGGGTCAGCCCTAAAGATTGCCCTTTGGAATGGTCATGGTAGAAGTGGGCCCTGGAACCTTCTCTTTAATGCTTTTCCACCTACAAAGGTTTCAGTCATTCTTGCAAATTGCTCCTTCAGGTTATGTAAGTCAAATCAAAGAACAGGTATGATACATGGATTTTATTTTCTTACCTGAATGTGTACTGAAATATTATAAAGCCCATTATTGGCCTTGGTCCAAACAGCAAGGATAGCTCTTTCATCCCTTGTTTTTATTTTATTTTATTTTTATGATTCATTGAGGTCAAAAAGTCAGAGCATCCGCAGCAGCAGCGAGACAGCACGTCAGGGACCAGTGGACAGGAAAAGGGCAGTACACATCCAAGTGTCACCACTTCCCTGCACTCCGTGTCCTGCTAAGACGCCTTTATAATGACAACATATACTGTTCTGTAGCTTTCTGTTTAGTTATGCAGAGGATATGATTTACGACAAGGTTTAAAGATTAAATAGAGTTAAAACACTATCAGCTGGTTTACGTCCTCCTCCTTTTAAAAATTCCTTTTTGGAAGTGAAATTCCAAGATTGTTGCAAAGTCTATAGTTTGCATCTCAGGATTAGCGAGAGAGAGAAGGGCTGGGATTGTAACTTCTAGGGTAATAGACTTCCCCCCCTCAGTAAGCAGAGCATGTTGGTCAATTTTATCAACCTTGTTCTAGATGTCTAGGAAAGAGGACTGCTGTACTCAGCGGCCCTCTTGACCGTGTCTCTGACTCTCTCAGCAGGAAACACAAGCTAGTTTCTTGGGTCATGGGTTCTTTTCCTTCCGTGTCTCCTTCGTTTCCCCACCCTTCTCATCCTGCCTCAAGACAGCACATCATTTTAGCCAGTTCACAGAGTGGAGTGGAGTGGGGTGTAGTACAGTCATAGTGTGATTTCAGAATGGCTTCACAGAGTGGAGTGGAGTGGGGTGTAGTACAGTCATAGTGTGATTTCAGAATGGCACTAGTGCCCCCCCCTGCGAAGAAACCTCTGATTCCCAGCCACCCCTCTTTTTAATCCCTGAAGGCACTCATCTGGTTTATTTTTCCTGTGGCTCCTCCCATTCTAGGAATTCCATGTGGATAGACTTGTACAGTTACAAAAGTCACCATTGATGACTGATTTTTTATTATTTAGCTGGTCTTCCATGCAGTTGTGGGGATCATTTCATTTACTTTAATAAATATTCATAATAATACATCTACTGTAGATGTAAAATTTTGCTATAGAATAATAATCTATGAGAGGCGTACTATGTTTTGCTTATCTGCTTCTGGACATTTGGGTTGCCTTTAGCAGGTGTGAATACAGTACTATCAAGAGCATTTATTTCTCCCAAGTTTTTGAATGGATTCATGTTCACACTTTTTCCTTTCTTGTGGGTTACACCTAGGAGTGAATTGCTCAACCATGATATAGGCAACTCTATTTCCCTTTTCTGAGGAATTGCCAGACTGCTTTCCATAGCAACAACACCGCCTTCCATGTCTAGTCCTAGATGACGGGTCTGACTTATTTACCTGTTTGTCAATACCTGTTACTGTCCATCTTTTTAACTTCAGCCGTTTGAGTGGGGAGTGAGGTGATAGATATCTCACTAGGTTTGTTTTTTAATTTGTCTCGTCTTCATGCCTAGCAATGATGTGCACCTTCTTTTTGCATTTGTAGTGTATACAGGTTGCTTGCATGTGTGCATTGAGGTTGCACATGTGTATGCATGGAGGCCCGAAGTGGACACACAAGTGTCGTCTTCGATCACTCTCCACTTTCATTCTTCAGGCGAGGTCTCTCAATTGAACTGAGAATAGTGAACTGGTCAGCCAGCTTGCCCTGGGGATTCCTGATCTTGGTCTCCCAAGCGCCGGTTGGGAGCCTTGCCTGGTTTTTGTGTGGGATCTGGGATTTGAACCCAGTCCTCATGTTTGCAGGGCAAACGCCTTATTCACTGAACTGTCTCCCCAGCTCCACTTTGGGCAAATGTTCATTTAAAAACAGAACTGATTTTTATTGTTTAAGTTACAGATGTTCTTTATGTATGCAGGATTCTTAAGACACTTTACAGATGTTTTTACCACTGCGGGAGTTACCTTTGCACCTTATTGCTGGTGTCATTTGAAGCGCAAAAGATTTACTTGTTTAAAAAAAATATTTTATTTATTTATTTTATGTGTGTATGTGTGTGTATCAGACAGCACAATGTGTCCTTGTAGAGGACCAAGGGTGACTTCAGGAATCATCCTGGATTGCTTCTACTTCTTGCTTCACTCTGGGATTTCCCAGGCTCCGCCCACCAGGGTCGGAAGTGCAAGCTGTCGCCATTTTTGCCTGGCCTTTTTACGTGGGACCTGGGATCTGAACTCAGGACTTTTGGCTTGTGAGACAGAGTCTTAACTCCTGAGCCATCACACAGTCCTCTCTCCAGCCCAGAAGATTTACAGTCTGATGGTCTATGTGTCTATTGTTTTCTTTTCCCTCAGTTCCCTGTGAGGTTGGTTTTACATTTCAAAAAAGTTACTGGGCTAGGAGATGACTGTGTGGTTCAAGTATTCCACATAAGTGGGATGACCCAAGTTGGGATTCTCAAAGCCACATAAAAAGTCACGTGGTCATGGCAGCCCATCCAGCCGTGGAGACAGGGGATTCCTGGACTAGCCCAGATGGAGCTCTAGGTTTAAGCGAGAGACCTTGCGTCAGTATATTAAGTTGAGAGCTCTTGAGGGAGACTCTTGATGTCAACTTTGGAACTCCATATGGGAGTTAGCATACATGCACATGCTCATGCACAAGCACAAATACACACGCATACACATACATAGAAGGAGAAACCATTGCCTAACTCAAGGCTATTCATAATTTCAGTTTTTTTCTGAGAGTTTTATGCCTAGGACACTTGTAGCTTTTTGGTCTTTGTTCCCTTTTGAGTTAGCATGTCTTTATGGTGTGAGATAAGGTCCCCCTTTACTCTTTTGATTATGACTGTCCAGTTGTCCCAAACACCGTTTGTCAAAGAGACTATTTTCCGCATTGAAGGACCTGGGCACCATCTCAGCATATGTGGTGGTTACTCTACATTGTTGCTGATATTATGAAGAAAACAGCTTGAAGGAACAAGGGGTTTATTCTCTGAAGATAGTTCGGTTACAGTTCTTCATCCAGCTTGGCAGGAGAGCTCACACCAATACCAGGGCCGAGAGAACTGGCCACACCATCACCACATAGAGGCTGAGAGAGGGACAATCCTTACTTGCCAGACTAGCATGTCTGACCAAGTGTACACAAGGATGCCGACTCTCTCAAACAGTTCCCTCCATTTTATTCACCTTCTTGGGACTAGTCCCACCATGGGCTGGGCCTTCCCTATCGACTAGATAATCTCCTTCAGGTTTGCTCTGGGCTTAACTCAACTACTAATTCTCTACAAATGTGTCCAGAGCCCAAACCCTCAACTGTCAAGTTGACACCTGTGCCTAACCATGACAGCATATATATGGAGTATATGTAGCTATCTTGTTTCTTAGCAAACAGGTGTGAATGATAGCTCTGAGTGGCATAAGGGGGGAGGGGAAGCAGTGAGATGATTCCCAGCCCTCTCTTCTGTGCCTTTGCTCCTTACTGTATCACTTGCACTCTCAAGAGGATAGATGGCGCCCCACCCATACAGCCGCTGCAAACATTCACCACTCACAGAACTCCCCAAAGGTCTGAGGAAGGACGCTGGCTGGTAGACCAGAGGAAGTTGTTGGCAGGATTGTGCTACCTCTTTGTTATTTAGGACCATGATATCTAAGCGGCGATTCTCAGAGCCCCTCCTCCTTCAACCCAAACCTTTCTATGCTTGTCGTTTACTTATATTTTTATCTACTGAGCATGATTTCATTTAGGAAGCTGTCACAGGCTTTAGATTACAGGATTGAAAGAGAATCATTAGAAACCAGTTACCGCTCAGTTAAAAAAAAATGCCTGTAAGTGTGCAGAGATGGCTCAGGAGTTGAAGAAAACCTTGGCCTCACGACCAAAAGGACCTGAATTTGGATCTCCAGATCCCACTTTAAAATGCAGGGTAAATATGAAGGCAACCTGCACTTCTGGCCCTGGAAGGCAGAGCCTAGGAAACCCTAAGGCAAAAAAGCAATAAGGATATAGAGCAATACAGGGTGATTCCCGATGTCACCCTTGGGACTCCACAGGCATACACACTCAAGTGCTCTTCTCTATGCACACACACTCAAGTGCCCTCTTCTATACACACACGCTCAAGTGCCCTCTTCTATACACACACACTCAAGTGCCCTCTTCTATACACACACATTCAAGTGCTCTCTTTTATGTACACACACACACACACACACACACACACGCACACACACACGTGGATGAAAGAAATGCCTGGAATACTGTGTAATTGTCTCCACCACAACATAACAATTATCCTTCACCTGCTGCAACAACCCAGATTGAGTCAAAGTTAAAGTAATGGGCATCCAGAGGAAAGTGGTTTAAACACAAGTGAATTTCTTTTTGATTAAAAATCCAGAGGAAGATAATACAGTGTTTCAATGCCGGCAGATGTAGACCCGGAATCTTTTACCCCTCTCCTCCCCTTCCCTCCGCTCCTCTTTCCTCCCGTCCCCTCTCTTCTCCCCTCTCCTCCTTTTCCTCCCCTCTCCTTCCTCTCTCCCCTCCCCTTCTCTTCCTCCCCTCTCTCCTCCTGTCCCCTCTCTCCTCCTGTCCCCTCTCCTCTCCCCTTCCTCTCTCCCCTCCCCTTCTCTTCCTCCCTCTCTCCTCCTGTCCCCTCTCTCCTCCTGTCCCCTCTCCTCTCCCCTTCCCTCCTCTCCCCTCCCCTCCTCTTTCCTTCTTTCCTTCCCCTCCCCTTCTCGCTCCTCCTCTCCTCTCTTCTCCTTCTCTTCCCTCTTCTATTCTCTTCTCTTTCTCTTTTCTTTCCTCTCCCCTTTCCTCTCTCCCTTCTCCCCTCTCCCCTCTCCCTTCTCCTCTCTCTCTCCTCTTTTGCCATACTGGAGATTGCACCTAGGGTCTCGGGCGTGCCAGCCGCATGCTCTACCGCTCAGCTACATTCCTTCACATCCTCTTCTGCCCGAGGACTTGCTTCTAACTCTTCAGCGCCAAGAGGAGCAACGGTTGCTTCTCCACTTCAGGAGGTGGGATGGCGAGGAAAGGAATGGTGGTGAGAAAGGGCCCAGAACTTCTGCTTTTAAAAGGAAATTTCTGGGGAGTTGGCACAGGACACTTACACACATAGTCCATTGGACACACCTGACTTTGAGGCAGGCCCGGAAATAGAGTCTTAGAAAAGAAGTCCATGAGCTCAGCTGAAAGATACTGGGTTTTGGACGACACCCAACGTTCTCTGGCATGGGTACATGGTCGAATAGCTCTAGAATCTGCTCTAGTCGAAGAAAACAATTTAAACAAATTAGAAAAGTGCTGGGCTTCTGTTTGTTCCTATTACCGTCCTGGGATTTAACTTGGTACATTCTCTCATTTTCTTTCCGACTTTGTCTTGTTTCCTACCTCTGCAAGTCTCTTTCCTGTATTTACAAAACCTAGTGCACGTGTCGATGGTACATTTCTGTCTCGCGCGTGGTGTACACTGTCAGAAGTTTTGTTTCTGTGTCAAGAGACATCCAGTTGCTCCAATCCAATGCTTAAGAGTCTCCTGTTTTCTCGTGTCTTCCATTCTCTCCCTCTGCATTCCAGCCTTCTCATCCTGTGTATACCGTGTGTATACCCTGCATCTGTCTTCTTTCCTCCTTCCCTCTCTTACCCCCCATCCGGGCTGTGCAGACACCCCTCTGTACTGGTTATTCTTTCCAGTTTCTGTGAGACTCACGCACAACTTAAGGGGAAAAGGAAGGTTTATTTGGCTTGTGGCTCCAGAAGGAAAAGAGGTTCCATTATGGCAGAAAAGGCCTGGCTGGCTGGCAGAAGCAGGAGGTGGCTTAAGTCGTGCCCATCATGGAGGATGAGAGCAAACTGCAAACTTCTAGGTAGACCCCTAGTGGAAACATAGCAGGGCTAACCAACCACAAGACCCAACCCTGTGACATTCCTTCCTCCAGCAAGGTTCTACTCTTTACAAGAGGAGACTTGGACGTAGAGAGACAGACACAAAGGGTGCATACGCAGGAACGGACGACCATGTGATGAGGGAACAAGCCCGGGGGGGGGCATTCAGAGGAAGCCTTGCTCATCAACCCTGACTTTAGACATGGAACCTCCAGAACTCCCAGAATATGAATGTGTGTTAGTTAAGGCACCCAACCCGTAGCATTTTTGTTATGGACATCTTAACGACCCCATGATGGGTTCCCTCTGATGAGTGCTCCTGCACATGCCAGTGGTCTTCCCCACCTTCCAGGACCTTCCTGCTCTTGCTGTCCATGCTTCCTGCAGGGAGCTGACACCGGGTCTCCCCATGCCTCCCGGAGCTGACACCGGGTCTCCCCATGCCTCCCCGCTTACCATCAGGTGTGATATCAAGCACCCTCTCCCCTAGTGGTCTTCACCGTTAAATGCCACCATTATCTGGCCTGTCTTTCTGCTAACCATCCTCAGAGCATTCAGAAGTGTCTAGAATTTGGAGGGTTAGGTTGGCGACTCTATCTGGAATGACAGTTCCATGGAAGCCATCACTTCCTCTCTCTTGTTCTCTCCTCATTAGAACAGTACCCTGTACGTGCTGGGGCCCATGGGGAAGCCTTGGCGTGATCCAGTGTTTGTATGGTAACACTAGTACATGTATGTAAGCAACCTAAAATACTTTCTTTCATGTGCATGTATATATGGTATGTGAGCATATGTCTATATATGTTTTTGCATATGTGTGGGTGGGTGCGTGTGCATTATGTGTTCACATGCATGTGGAAGCTCAAGATAGATATCAGGAATTATCCTCCGTTGTTCTTCAATTAAAAAAAATTTTTTTTGAGCCAGCGTTTCTAAATAACCCCAGAGCGTATCAGCAGGGCTAACCTGGCTAGCCAGCTTGCTCTGGGGTTTTCCAGGCTTTGCCTTCCAGGGCTGAAGCTAAAGACAGGCTGCCACACCCACCCGGTATTTTACGTGGAGTCTGGGGAACTGAAATCCAGGCTTTTTGGGGGGGGGCATGGCAAATGCTTTAGCCACCATGCCATCTCCTAGAATCCTTACAAGTACACCTCTGGGGAGAGGCCCAGATCTGCCTTTGGAAGAAGAGTTTCTTTGAACAATCACATCATTTTCTTTCCGTTTTCCTGTCCCAGAGCAGCTAAACCTCCTGGCCGTGTCTCATGCTAGAGTCCCCCAGTGATGTCAGGAAGTCAGTTGAGGTGTCTCTTATCAGCCTGGGACCAGAAGTCGTGGGGATCTCAGAAGCTGATTTTTCATTTGGGCTCATTTGCATGTGCAATGAGCTATCTTGGGGATGGGACCCAGGTCTCAACACGAAGAGTATTTGTGTTTCGTTCCTATACACCTTTTAGCCTGAAGGTAATTTCATACGTTATTTTGGATGCACCCGCCTTTTGACTACAGTCAGCCACATGAGGCCAGGTATGGAATTTTCCACTTGAATCCTGCTTTCCTGGATGCCCAGCCTACCCTGACGCCAGCTCCCTTGGCTGTCATGCCATCCCCTGGCGGCACTGCTGGGTTTGCGTGAGAAGGGCACAGCCTTCCTCCAACACGAATACAACTGGCGTATGAATAGCTCTGTTTCCACAGCCTGCGAAGTGAGGCGCGTTCATCCTTCCATCTGGAGACAAAGGTGATGGACCACAACAAAGGCTTCTGGGCCAGTCGGGGGAGGGGGAGAGGGGGGATCATTTGGCCACGCCCTCACAGGTTTTCTTAATGGGTACATTTTTTATATTTTATTTTTTTAGCGTTCCACACCTGGATATTTATGATACTTCCACCCCTTAATCCCTAATTCCATCCCTCCCTCCTTTTCCCCTTACAAGCCTTCATCTCCCCTGCCAGACTCCCTCCTATTTTCAAGTCTTTTCATTTGTGTGGCTCGCTGCGTTTCACCTTTAATGACATCATTCATGCTGAGCAAGTATCATAGATCAGTGGACACCACTGAGGAAAGCATCTTTCTTTCCTCCCCTACCAGCATTAGTTCTCATCAGTCCCTCAGGGTGGCGTGGAGCTTCTTAAGATCTTTCTCCTTTCATGGTGAGATGTGTGGGTACAATCCATTAAGAGAAAAGTTATGTTACACTTTGAACTTTTTTTATTTTGTTTGATTGAGGCTGCAATCACTTAGGGTGGACCGGGCTTGGGAATACTAATTTTGATCACTGTTGTGCGCTGACGTTTTATTTGTCTTCTGTTGCAAGAGCCAAGTGGTGGTGTTCTAACCCCCGATAAACTACTCCAGAATCTTGTCTCTTGGGCATCACCACTTGCAGGCATTGGTGTGCCATAGTGCAGGGTTAGTTGTGGATGATAACCACTTTGCTTGTGTGCTATTCATACGATAGACTTGGATGAGTATTCAAATAGCTTTCTTTAATGCTGTGAGACAAAACTCACATACAACTTAAGGGAGAAAGGGAGATTTATTTGGCTTATGGTTCCAGAGGGAATAGAGTCCATTGTGACAGGAATCACAAAGCAGAAAGCAGAAAGTGTGGCTGGAGACAGGAGGAAAAGGCTGGTTCATGTCACTGTAGCCAGGAGAAAGGCAGCAAGGGCAAGAGCAAGCAGGGCGGAGCCACCAAACCTAGAGGTCCCGCCCCTTGTGAGATCCTTTCCTTTGGCAAGTCTCCACCTCCTAAATGTGCCAGATCGTCCCGAATATTAAGACCAGCGAAGAATTCAAACACACAAACCTAGAACCTCCACAAACGTGCGTATACATACACACACACACACACATGAGCCAAGCCATAGCTGTAGCTACTTGAACAAGGCCCCCTGGGCTCAGTCCCCAGCTGTTTAGCAGAAGTGGGAGGTGTGAACCCGAAGATTAGAAAACAGGTCAGAAGTGGCAATAGATACATTGCTGCCAATGACCAAATCCAGTGGCATGCAACTTCAGTCATAGCTGAGAGTCCGTCTTGGAAACTGATCCCCATGTGGGCTCAGTTTTATGTATGTATGTATGTATGTATGTATGTATGCATGTATGTATGTACGTTTATATTGGAAGCTTACTGGTAACCTCTACTTTTATCTCTGTCCCTCTTCTCACATACACACACACGCACGCACACACACACACACACACACACACACACACACACACACACTGTATCTGTCACCCAGAGAGATTTTCAACTAGTATGAAAGCTTGTTTTCACTTCCCTTGTGTAGTTTTACCACCATGTATGTCCACACGAGTCCCTGCTCAACATGTCCCAGGAGTCTGCCGACAATAATGTCAAGTTAGCATCCAAGCTTTGTTTTCTTAGTGGCAATTCTGTAACATTTTTCCTCACTCTCGTCTTGGGAGAGGCTTTTCAATATTTCAAAATAAAACAAAACAAGTTTCTATATATGGAGGAACATGGCTGTAGTTGGTAGAATCCAGGCTATTCACAGACAAAAGATGCTGAAAACATCATATCTTATGTTCAAAATACCTTTCCGCATTACCTCGCCCGGGTCTAACTTGGAAGGCGCTGTGTTCTCCCAGCCCTGTGCTCACATTCCCCGGGAATACAGACCACTGCATCTCATGCCATAAAAAAGAATAAATAAACAAAAATCCCCTGACAGCCATGCAACCTCCCATAGTTCGAGTGGTTGCATTTGGTCCTTGCCATCTCTGAATGACTTTTCCAAGAAAGTGTTTTATGACAACAAATAGATTGCATAGCAACATGATTTGCTGGCAGATACTTACTGGCACCCAAGCTCGATGGCTTGGTTGCAACACATGTTGAGGGTGTGTGATTTGTGTATGTGTGTGCACATGCACACGTGCACAGTTTTGCATATGTGTGCATGCACGTGTTTTGACATCAAATGTCTTCTTCAATTACTTCCCCCTTGATTTTTTGAGACAAAGTCTTTCACCGAACCTGGAACTTACCAAGTTGGCTAGGTTGTCCGGAAGCCCCCCACCCCCCCCCCCTGCAACCCCCAGGATTTTCCTGTCTACACCTCCCTGTCTTCGATGTCAGGATTGCACATGCCTCTCCACTCTTACTTCTCTGGTGAATGCTGAGGATCTGGATTCAAGTGCTTGTAAACAAGCACTCTGCTAAAGTCCCCAGCCTTACTTTGTGTTTTGATCCATTAGTGAGTTTAGTAACAAACTCAGAGTTTCAATTACACTATCAGTCAGAGGACAACTTTGTTCTTTCCTTCTCCCGTCTGGATTCTGGGGATTGAACCCAGGTCATGAGGTTTGGCAGCCATTGCCCTTGTCCTCTGAACTCGCTCTCTCTCAAGTCCCTTTTTTTCTAACAGGTTTTTAAAAGATGCACAGGAAAGAATGAGCTTTTGTGAGCTCGCTGGAAAATTATGATCTGAATCATCTACTTTGTTTTAATGATGCCAGGGTAGAACATTAATAGACACAGGAGCGTGAAAAGGTCATCCTTCAACACCTTGGCAGACAGAAACTGCTCTGTCAGATCAGGAACGTCTCTGTTCATGGCAGCACTAGTGACCCTGTGACACTGTCCAAGAAGTGAGAGATGCTTGGGATTAACTTGCACCAAATGATTTGTGCCAGCTCCCCTTTGCTTTGCTGAATCAGACTCCCGTAGTCCTGGGGGTGTGACCCAGAATGCTTCTGTGTGGTCTCCCAGGCTTTGCTGAGCCGAGCCGAGCCGTGGGATCCAGATTGTGTAACTGTCCGTCGGTTCCCTCTCAGACCAGTTCCTGTGCGGACCATGTTCTTCTTCTCCAGCTGTCTGAATCCTACTGTAAACATTTTGAAGTTGAACAGAGAAATGATAGCAGTGTCCGAAGAAGAGAGCGAATGTGTGTGTGGGAGGGAGGGGCAGTCCTTGTTTATACCTCTCTAGCACAGTCAGGAATTAGATGTAAGTGACTTAAAACCCATGACCCCTAAATCATCACGACCAGTGAGCTACTCATTTTATCTGGCCCCCCACTTCCCTGTCCCAGAGGGAAGTTTATTATCAGGGAAGTTAGTTACTATTGCAGCTAGCAACAGTGCAATGGAGTATAAGATACATGGTATGAACAAGGGCTGGTGACATAGGGTGGTAACTGATCTTCCTTCTTACAGGGTTATGTCATGTCTTAATTATCTGTGTGGAACCTTGGTTTATGTGTCTTGCTAGATTGTAGGGCGGATGCGATGGCCTAAACACAACGTACCAAGCATGGTGGTAACTTCTGACTCACGGCAGTGATTTCATTTGAAGTTTTCTAACTCTTTGAATTGGGGCAGAAGGGGTCTGGGAGGGCTTCATCAAACAGCTGGGGGATCCCCTTTGTGATGATCAGATGGTGTGTACCCAACAACATGGACACTCGTCCTGTTTGAGTTTCCTTTTTGTTGCCATGGTGACAAGATACCCAACAATTCAACTTTAGGGAAGAGAGGGTTTCCTTGGTTCACAGTTCCAGGTGACATCACGGCAGCAGGATCCTGAACAAACTGGTGATAGAACATCCGCACCATGAGCAGGAAGCAAGGGGCGAGTGCAAGCAGGCTTGCTTGCTAGGACTTGGTTTCCTTCCTGTGTGTCTTTGCACACAGTCTTGGGACCACCGACCTGAGGAATGGGCCAGCCCATGATGGCAAGTAGGGCTGGTCTGGCTAGAAGCTTATTCTGTGCAGATTACCAGTCTCTACTTTCCAAAATTGGATTTGCATGTAGTCCACCACTGGGTAGATTACCAACCTCTGTTTCCAAGGCTACAATTACATGCAGTCCACCTGACTTGTCTCTGGGTAGATTACCAACCTCTGTTTCCAAGGCTACAATTACATGCAGTCCACCTGACTTGTCTCTGGGTAGATTACCAACCTCTGCTTCCAAGGCTGCAATTACATGCAGTCCACCCGACTTGCCTGGCATTTTACACCACACCAAGGGATCTCAACTTGGCAAGGGCTTTAACTGATAGGTCATCTTCCTGGCTCAGGTCTTACCGTTTTCTAAGAGCCAGGCCAGTCTACACTCTACTGAGTCCTTCGTCTTCCCTCCATTGATGTCATCATATTGCCTTTGACATACACAGATCTAATTCAAAGTAACCCTGTTTGATCTTCCAGAAACGACAGGTGCTGAGCTGCTACCTACCAATTTCTGTGTATGTGAAGCCAGGTTTGGGGGCCCTCCAATTAGGTGGAAGTTTAAATTTCCCAGAAGAAAGTGATAGAAGCTTAAGAGCCTCCCTTGGAAATAAGACACGGTCATTGAAATTTATACCTTGGGTCCTCATTATGATCAACGCATTACTGTGACAGATGATTCCCACATCAGAGTGAGTGTCAAAAGATAATGTGTATAGAATTTGGTGGGAGGGGCTGGAGAAGTGGCTCAGGGGTTAAGCCTCCACGTATAGACGCCAGGCAGAAGCGGGGGGCGGCCTGCGCTTCTGCTCCTGGTAGGGCGGAGCCTGTGAATCCTGGGGCAGAAGGAGGTAGAGGCGTCCATGGTGGTTCACGAATTCGTCCGTGGTTCTACACATACACAGACACACACACACACACACACACACACACACACACGTGCGCGCGCACATACACATGCACATGCGCACAGTTGAATAAATAATAATAATAATAATAATAATAATAATAATAATAAAATTAAAAAAAAAGAATTTGGTGGGAGATTTCATTAGCCAAGTCTGGAGGTGGCACGCTCCGCTGTTACCCATATTCCATTGGTTAAAACTCAGTCAAGTCACATGACCGTACCTGAGTCCAGGAAATTCTGAGAAATGACATCTAGCTATGCATTCAGGAAGAATAAATGGATTGGATAAGTGACAGGTCAGTAAAGGGGCCCCTCCATCTCATGCAGAAACCATTCATCATGAGACAGTATCTTGTGGGTTGCACTGTTAATGTCTCTTAGCACTTAGCACAGTTCTGGCTTAGATAAAAGAGAAGGCGAAGCAAAGAGAAGGCGAAGCAAAGAGAGGTGGAAGGAGAAAGAGAGAGAGAGGGGAAAGAGAGAAAGAGAGATAGAGAATGAGAGAGATCAAAGAGAGAACAAGAAAGGAAAGGTGGGAGGGAGAGATAAAAGAAAAGAAGACAGAAGAAAGGAAAGAGGGACGAAGGAAAGAAGAGGGGGCATAAATGAATGAAAGCCCAAGATGACCATCCCAGGCTTCTGTGGCGCTGGTAGGTCGAGCACAGGTCACGTCGATGGAGTGAAGGGCTATGAGCTCTGTCCTCCAGAGGCCTGGATGCTGCTTTGTCTCTCTGGCTGCCATCCTCGCCAACATTAACCCTTGTTGGCAGACAAGGGCATCCATCCTGTTTCCAGGCTTGGTTCCTGGAAGTCCTGAGGGACTAGACAGACCTGCCCCCACTCCACGCTATACTTCCTCAATTGCAAGGGCAGAGGGAATCGGGGTTCACTGGGCCCCAGTATCCAGCAGGTTCTGACAGACAGAGTCTCGTTCAGCGGAGAGTTCTAAGAAAACAGCATCCAGAATGTGAGGGCTGAAATCTAGGAATTCGGCGATACAATCCCCCCCCCCCTTTTTTTTGCGTGTTCTGGGAAAGGCCCTGTTGGGAACAGATCCAAAGTATTGTACTTTGCAATTATCCATGGGACCTCATAAACCATCCCCGATCCTGACGTTTATATTTTTGTGCAACGCGAAAACGAACCATGGGAACTGCTTTTCAAAGTCCCTTGGAAATCCTTGGCAGAACCCAAGGATTTAAACTGATGGGGTGAGTGGTGACTGTTTAGAGATTAGACTCCCCGTGTGCCACAGCAGTCCGGGTGCTGCCGAGAGATCTTTGCAGAGCTGGATGTTGACTTCCAAAAGGATTGAAATGAAAGCAGGCGGGCCTCTCTTTCCTTTACCTCTGCAACAGACTTGTGATCGAGATCATGCAAAGTGAGGGGCTTCCTCTGAACCCGGCCCTATGTTCAAGAGAGAATGCTGTTGGAGGGTCGATTTGTTTTTCCTTAGGATGCTAAGGAAGAATTTGCCTATATGGGGGAGACTGGAACATATGAGACTTGGGGGTGGTCTGGTTTCTAATCCCAAGCCCACCCACCCCTTGGTGTTAACAGCTGACAAATTCCACATTATCTTCAAGCTCCATTGCCCATATGGTCACACATGGGAAGAATCATGGCTTCTACCTTTGTAGAATGTGTGTGTGTCTATGTGTACATGGAAGTCAAAAGTCAACTATGAGTGTCATTGTTTTTAGGAGCCATCCATTTTTTTTTTTTTTTTTGCATGTATAGATGTGGGTGTGTATATATAGGTTTGTTCAGTAGAGGGCACTGTGTGTGTCTGTGGAAGCCCAAGGGTGACTTCAGGAATTATCCTGGATTGCTTTACTTCCTTATTGCTTGCTTTGGAGTTCCCCAGACTCTGCCTTCTAGGGCCGGAAGGACTGGCTGCTGCCATTTCTGCCTAGCGTTTTTTACATGGGATCTAGGATTCAAACTCAGATCCTTGCAGTTGCTAAACAAAGGTTTACTCCCTGACCATTTCTCCAGGCTTGGTTTGTTGTTGTTTGTTTTGAGATAGGCTCTCTCGCTGGTCTGAGCTTGCCACCTAGGCTGGCTGACTTGTCACAGAGCCACAGAGATCTTCCTGGCTCTGTTGGGATTACAGGGCCGCTATGTCTGCTTGTTTCCTCATGGGCTCTGGGAATCAGCTCCTCAAGCTCCAAGAGTGTCATGGTGCATTGACAACCTGGCAAAAATCTAGAATCACCTGGGAGACGGAGCCCTGGGCGTGCCTATGGAGATTACTTGGTTGTTTTCCTTGAGGGAGAGGACCTGCCCACTGTGGCGGGCGCCATTCCCTGGCTGAGATCCTGGACTGTATTGAGTGGAGAACCGAAGTCAGGCAGCAGCATGCGTCTGCCATGCTTTGCTTCCTGATCGTGAATGCAATGTGACCAGCTACACAAGCGCCTGCTGCCCCCACTTCCTCACCACGGTGGGCCTTACTGGAACTGTGAGCCAGAACAAACCCTGAGCCCCTTAAGTTGCTTTGGGGGGGGATTTTATCGAAGCCACAGGGAAGGAAATGAAGCTCTATGCCAATTGCTTTACTCACTGAGCTACGTACTGCCGTGTTGATTTTTTTCTATGTCTATTTCATGGGACTTTTCCTTGGTGGAAAGTGATGCAGGTTTTCCATAGACCATGAGAAGTTGAATGTCTTTGGACAGTTACCTTGGCAACATTGAAACCAAGAGCAGAACTGCTGTCGGAGCAGGTTCCCTGACATCTTAGGAAATGGAGCCAAATTATGGGGTGATTGGATTTAGTTTAAGGGCATCTTAGCTTGCGGCTACTGATGGGGGCAGTTAGCCCTGCAGGAGCCAGAGCTCGGGCTAAGACCTCACGAGTCTTCCCGTACACTCCTCTTTCAAACTCTGGCGTCAGCCTTTCCATGAACTTAGAGCTCATGCCGCTTCTTCAAATTGTTTTTCTGTCCCTGCAGCATTTTGAAATCATATCCCGAGAACCGATCACAACTGAATAAGTCATTAAAATATTAGAAGCACTTGTGAATGCGTTAAGCAGTAATTGCATTCTTGAAATACTCTTAAGGCGGGACAGTAATTTTTTTTTTACGTTAAATGATTTCTCTTAGGTAACAGCTGTAACAACTTAAGACCTGTTAAGGCAACAAATGGGCTCACGTGAGCAGAGTTGAAAAGAATCCTAAATTGCTGTAGCCGCTTTAACTTGAGCGTGTTGCTACTGTTGCACTCTTTCAAGACCCTGAAAAGCCACCAATGCAAATAAAAGCCGGAGTCCATGGTTACGAGTATTAATGGCAAAGGCCATTAGAACTACAGGACAAGCTCGGATTAGAATAAGATGATAAAATAGTTTTTTTTTTTTATTCAGTTAAATATGGGTCCAATTAGGTTGAAAATGAGCTTAGAGTCCATTAAAACCAGCTAAGAGTGGTTTTTAGAAAGCACAGGGCAGATTACTACATCACTGTGAATTTGACTTGCAAGGGACTTGGGACCTCTGAGGACCACTGAGGCATGCTGAGGATGAGGAGCGTCCTCTTCCGTCTCCTTGTCTGTAACTACTGATGCGCTTGCCGGGACAGAGGGTTTCTATGCATCTGGGGAGGCCATCTTCCCGACTCCAATTTTCTCCTGTTTTGAAATCTGTTTTCCCACGTGGTCTTGGGCAATAGAATTCTAAAAACTCAAATGTGCTGGTTGGGTATTGATGCATACGTAGCACACTATCCACAGACATTAATGTCTTAAAACAAGAATCAATATTTACCTTCAAAAAAAACTCTGTGTGATAAGATTTCAGAAGCAGGGTGGGTGGTGGCTCTGGTTCTGTCTCTCTCTTAGGATGGCTGACCCGAGAGGATATATTTGCCACAGTGGTGCCCCCCAAAGTGCTGTTCCCCCCATGGTGGTGCTCCTCCACAGTGGTGCCCCCCTCAGTGACATTCCCCTCAAAGTGGTGCTCCCCCATGGTGCTCCCTCTCCAAGGTGGTGCTCCCTCTCCAAGGTGGTGCTCCCTCTCCAAGGTGGTGCTCCCTCTCCAAGGTGGTGCTCCCTCTCCAAGGTGGTGCTCCCTCTCCAAGGTGGTGCTCCCTCTCCAAGGTGGTGCTCCCTCTCCAAGGTGGTGCTCCCTCTCCAAGGTGGTGCTCCCTCTCCAAGGTGGTGCTCCCTCTCTAAGGTGGTGCTCTCCACAGTTGCACACCTACCCATGCTGGCTGCTGACTGAGGGTTGCTTGTCTGTCCAGATATAGGAACTGTTTTTCCTCCGAGCAAGAGGCCACGTTCAGGGGAAGGTGCACAATCCTTTTTGGCCTAATCCTCAAGCAATTGGAGACCTGCTTGGTTATTTTCTCTTGTTAACAGGCTTATCCTGGTCCAGCATGTGCAAAGGCACAAATGCAGTTGGCTTTTTAATTTTATTTTATTTGCACATGTGTGGATGTGTGTCCCTCCTGTTCCCAGGTCGCTCCTGCCGGGGCTGAAAGCACAGGCCATCACCATTTCTGCCTGAAAGCACAGGCCATCACCATTTCTGCCTAGCATTTTACATGGGATTCGGGGATCCGAAGTCAGGTCCTTTTCCTTGTGAGGCTTCAACCCCTGAGCATCTCTCCAGCCCCCAGTTGGCTTTTTTCATATCCATCTGTGGATTGGATATGCCTAAGGAAGGCACAGCATCCACATGAACACTGGTACACACATATACAACCAACCCACATTTGTGAATTCAAACAACCACGGATCAAAATATCCAGGATAGGCAGATGTAATATCTGAACTGAACAGCCCTGCCCTCCTTCCCATACCCGGGACTGTAATGCTTTTTATATGTAAATAATATTTACATTGTATTAAATGTATGACTCCTCTGGAGAGGGCTTAAACTATGCAAGAGGATGTGTATAGTCTACATGCAAATACTACTCTATGTTATGTAAAGGACTTTGACAGTTGAAGCTTTTGGCATCCGCAGGAATTCCTTGAGCCCTTTCTTCACAGATTCTGAGGGACCTCTGCACTGGAATGTGTCCATGGTGGGCAGCCGCTGACTCTGACAACAAAGAACTAAGGATGATAAACACAGGAGAGAAAACTCGAGGCTACTTGCTTGCAAGAGGAAGCCTAAGAAATAAAGACAGATGGTGGTAGCTTAGAAAAGGAGAAGAGAGGGCCGAGTCTCAGAGAGGCCAGTTGGAAGGCAGATGGGAGGAGCCAAAGAACACAGGAGTCAGGCGGCTGTTCCATCCTCCCAGCTCCTTTGCCGACTGTCTGCACAGCTTCGGGCTGCATGGAGCTGGAGAAAGGTCACTTACTGTCACCTAGTCTAGCAAAATAGGCTAGAGGAAACAAAGGGTGAAGAACGAAAACTGACGCTTGCCTGTGGATTCTTTGGGTAGAACACAAGAACACCACAACAGTCTGACCCACAATGTGTGCATAAAGCCTTTTGCTTCATTAAGATGTTTAGGGCTGGGGATGTAGCTCAGCTGGTTGAGTGCTTGCCCGACATGGATATGCATGAAACCCTTGGTTCGATTACTGGAGTTATAAAATCAGACATGGGGGTACACACGTGATTATAGCCCTTGGGAGGTAGAGGCAGGAGAATCAAAGTATTGATGTGTGTATTACACTGTATCTAATGACCGTGTGTTGTATTTGTGCATGCATATGTGTTTGTGTATTGCATTTATCCATGTGTGTGTATTGTATTTGTGCATGCACTATATCTGTATACGTGTATATTGTATGTAAATGTATGTGCATGTATTATATTTGTGCTTGTATGTGTGGTATTTGTGATATGTATGTGTATTTGTGATATGTATGTGAATGTGTGTGTATTGTATGTATATGTATGTGCATATATTGTATTTGTGATATGTATGTGTGGTATTCGTGATATTTATGTGTATTGTACTTGTGTATATGCATTTGTGCCTATGAATGTGTACTTTACTTGTAGAATATTGTATTCGTGCATATAAGTTTATACTTGTGTGTTATATTTATGCATGTGTACATGTATGAGCATATATTGTATTTGCACATGTGTAAATATATTGTGTATTTTATTTGTTTGTGTATGTATCTATTTGCATGTGCATATGAGTATTTTATCCATGCATACATGTGTGTACTGAATTTTTGTGTATATTGCATTTGCGCAAATGTATTTGTGCATGTACAAGCATGTAATGTATTTATGCATGTTATATTTGTGCATGCATGTGTGTATTATATTTGTGCATCTTTGTTTATTGTGCTCGGGCATGCATGCATTGTATTTGTGCACACACGTGCGTGTATTGTATTTATACATCTGTTTTGTGTTTGCGCATGCTTGTGTACATGTTATATTCACATACATGGTTTTCTAAAGTGATGCTATGCTTTTGTACCCCTGTAGCAGCATCTCCACCATTTCCCCCTTCAGGAGGGCTTTTCTTCCAGCAATACTTCTCAACTTCCTCTACATTGTCGCTCCCCTCCCTAAAACGTCTTTCTAATGCCACCATGAAATTCTAATGCCACAGCAACGCTGTACATCTGTCTATATTGTGGTCCTCCAAAGGAGTGCAGCGAATCGTAATAACTGCATTTTCCTTTTTACCTCTGGCAAACAAATGCTTGCCCCCTTCGATGATGCATCATGTAGCTATTCTGTGCATCTCATTATGTAAGCATACAATAGCGTGTATAATCAACCCGTTACTAAAAAGTGGGTTATTTAGAGACCTTGTTCTTACAGTATCGCTGGAGACTCTTCATCTCCTACAGGGGGTCCTTTCCTTCCTGCAGAAGATTCAGACTCTGATCCCCAATCTCCTGTTGCTCTCCTCCCTTCCACTTGATTTCAAGACCTGTTTTTTTTTTTTTTTTTTGGTTTATCACTTATTTTACTAATCCTAGAATACTTAGCTGCCACCATCCAGTTCTGAAGCTAAGAAACTGATTTTTCTCTGTGCAGAACTCACAACGGAGTAGAAGGAAGGAAGCGGGGCTAGGAAAGAAAAGGAAGCAGGGATGTGAATGCCCAGAGCAGATGGCGGAATGTTCTCTGTAATGCATCAAGTGGGACAGGCCACAAGCCTATCTTGTAACTCGAGTGAGTCCAGTGTCACGTGATTCAGGATGGCTCCAAACCTCAGTTTCCCCATCTGTACAGTGGCCTAGTGATCCTATCCAGCTTCTCAAACCTCCTGGGATGGCACCTCGGTGAAATGTCCAGCCCAGGTAAGAGATTGGTCAGAGTAGATATTAAGTCAGCAAAACAAGAAACTCTCCAGTATTGTTAACTAGTGTCCCAAGTCCAGGAGACATCATGGGTTATAGCAACATCAAAGTCGGAAAGAAAAAAAGATTTAACTGGGAGCGGTTTTCCTGCCTCTCACTCTTGAGTAATTCTAATGATATGCATGTGAAATACATTAGGACAAATGTTCTAACAATTTCCGCCTCGGCCATAAATGTTGCATTCTAGTAGAGAACATCTGCTTAATAGTTCCTTGTAACTGCCCTGCAGAGATGCCAGCTGGGTATAGCATGAAGCGGATGGCGTGGGAGAAAGAAAGATGTGGCCTGAACATACACTCGGCCACTGAGATGATCCATTGTGAATGAATGAGCTTCTCTAGGCCTGTTTCCCCATCCACAAAGTCATGGTAATAAATGTTACAGACATGACAGGGCGATTGTGGGGATTCAGTGACACATGTGAAGATCTCAGGTCACTCACTGGTCCAGAGTGAGTCCCCAATACATGGTAGGTGGTGAGATACTAGTATAGAATGGTGGCAATGGTGATGATGATGCTGGTGGTGATGGTGATGAAGATGATGATGGTGGTGATGGTGATAGTAATAGTAATGGTGATGATGATGATGGTGATAGTAATGGTGATGATGGTGGTGATGGTAGTGATAGTGATGATGGTGATGCTGGTGGTGATGGTGATGAAGATGATGATGGTGGTGATGGTGATAGTAATAGTGATAGTGATGGTGGTGATGATGATGGTGATAGTAATGGTGATGGTGATGATGGTGATAGTAATGGTGATGATGGTGGTGATGGTAGTGATAGTGATGATGGTGATGATGGTGGTGATGGTGATAGTGATGGTGGTGATGATGATGATGGTGATAGTAATGGTGATGGTGATGATGGTGATAGTAATGGTGATGATGGTAGTGATGGTAGTGATAGTGATGATGGTGATGATGGTGGTGATGGTGATAGTGATGGTGGTGATGATAGTGATAGGGATGGTGGTAATAGTGGTTATGATGATGGTAGTGATACTGATGGTGGTGATGGTGATAGTACTGGTGGCTACGATGACATGACTGTGCTAATTATGCAGGTATCAGTAGTGATGGTGGCAATAGCGGTGGCATAATGTCGATCATTATGCTGATGGCAAAGCTGATGTTTGTGATAATAACAGAATGGCGATCACTGATAATGGCAGTGATGGTGGTGATGTGCTGGTGATTACGGGGGTCATGGTGGTGTTGACCTTAAAGGAGGTGATGCTGAGCGGTGGGGGCGTGGGGGCGGAAATGAGGAAACCATGTGGGAGAAAAGAATGATCTTCTGGCTCGGCCCTGCCAGAGCTGGGGCACAGTAGAGGGCACATGTTTGTGAACAGCTGAAAACTGATGTGGAAACTCACCCAGCCACAAGGTAGAGACCAGGATGGGGGCCCAGGTGAGGCCAGCAGCATTCTGTCTCTTACTCTCTCTGGCGTTGCATCTCTGTGAGTCCTGGCTCTCTCCCCCCTCCCCCCTCCCCAAGTGGTAATGGCCTTCTCCTGTTGCAGTCACGCTTGGAGGAGCCTGTACACAGGAAGGCAGCTGTTGGCAAGCTGTTCTGATCATGGCTGGCCTGGCTTCTGAACAGGACCTTCAGTAATCAGTGAGCACCGCGAGAGACCACTCTGTATTCCGTGTCTCTCTCGTCATTTGTGGTGGCCTTGTCTCCCTCCCTATGAAACACACAAATGCTGCTGCTGATCATGGAAGGCTCCCGGAGTCCTGCGTTGCCCGTGGTCTCTAACTCCAGCAACTTAAGCTTCCCCTCCTTCCCCAGCTTGCTTTTTCTAAACCTTCCCTGTCTAACCACTTCCACCAGGACTTTCCTTTATTCGGCCTCCCAGTGTTTATAGGGCCCATTCACTAATGTTTTACCACACTTACAGGTGTGTGATATTTATTGTATACATGAGTGTTTCATCGTCTTTGTCTTAGCTCTCAGGTAAACTGGGGCTCTCTGGAGTTAAGACGCTTTGCTCTACTTATTTTCTGAGCCCTATCTCCTTTCTTTCACGTCTAGTCTTTGCATATTCCTCCCCAGATTCTTACAGTGTGAATGTATAATGGCCACTAAGTAAACAAGACTGTATTTGGAATTTTTTTAAATAAATCCTTCTCTGTCTCTCTCTCTTCCTCCCTCCTTCTTTTTCTCCCTCCCTCCCTTCCTTCCTCCCTCCCTTTCTCACTTTTTTCCATATCTATCCCATATCATGGGCCTTCATATACATGAAGAGCAAACTTTTCTGTTCATGTATTCAATGACCCTCTTGTGAAAATAAATGTGTTACAGCATGAAGCCAGAGACATCTGCATCCATCTGAACCTAGGGCGGACTAAGTAATTCAGCCCCGAGTGTGGGAATGATAATCTCTCATTTTAAATAAACATACTCCAGCAACCACAGTTGCTTTACCCAAAAAGATGTGTCCCATCCTGCCTTGCTGACTGACTGTTCTTGCCCCCTAAACTGATCTAACTAAGCAGAGGTTGCTTCCCTAAATCTCATGCTGTTGGGGAGCCATGGGACCCCTTTGTTTTTAATCAGATGTGCCAGTATAGGGGGTGATTCTTCTTGCTCTTGTTGCTCTGTTTCTTTGTGTGTGTGTGTGTGTGTGTGTGTGTGTGTGTGTGTGTGTGTGTGAGATGTGTGTGCATATGCTTGTTTGCATTTGAGTAGGCACACACATGTGTGTGTGCATGTAAGTGTGCAAGCATGTGGAGTCCTTGAGTTGATGGTGACTATCTTTGATCACTCCCCACTTTATTTATGAAGGCAGGTCTCTCAATGGAACCCAGAGCTCACTGATCGTCTAGCAGCACCTCCAGGGGATCCCCTCTCTCTGTCCCCCAAGTGCTGAGATTAAGCTGGCCGCCATGCATGCCGGGCCTCTCTGAGTTCTGGGGTGCCATACTCTGGTCTTCGTGCTATGCGGCAAACACCTCATCCTCTGAGTTATCTCCTTAGCCCTCATCTTTGTTTTAGTTTTATTCTGTCTTTAGTCACACAGCCAGGCCTTCTGTATAAATGACAGAAACCTCCATCTGCTCTTCCATTGCCTGACTGTGCAGACCTTCTTGAGTGCTTACCAAGGGGCGGTACAAAGACCTACCTGTCTGAGCAGACAGGTGAGGCAAAAGTAATCTTGGCTTATTTTGTTCAAGGTTTTGCACTCTTTTTCCTTCCACATCCATATCAGACCCTGTTCCTCATATTTGCTGTTCGGCCACTCATTCAGTCGGTCTGACATTAGTAAAATATTTGTCAAGAATCTCCTATGTGTGGGGCGCTATCCCAGGCTCTGGGGACATAGCATTCATGGAGTCACACCAGTGGAATTCTGATCTCAGGGGAAAGACACTCCCCCACTCCCACCCTCTGACCTTGTTTAGCTGGAGCCTTTTTTTTTTTAGATTTTGGACCTTGGACAAAGTCCACTTTCCGTGGCTTATGAACCCTACCGAAGGAGGCAGTTGTCACTGGTTGCCAGAGATCAAGTTTCCACCAACGTTCATTCCATGGCACAACATGTTTGATTCTACAATTTGCAAAATGAAATAAAAAGTGATGCCCCTCTGCAGATTTCCCATCTGATTAGGCTCACTGGGCGTCCTGCAGCTAATGTGGTGTCATAGTTAAGATGACCAAGTGGTCTACTGAAGTGGTCTCTAATGCTTGCCTGCTTCAGCTTCCCCGGTCTGCTAATACACAATTCAGAGTCTAGGGCTAGAAAGATGGCTCGGGTGGTCAAGTTCTTGCCTAGCATGCACGAGGTCCTGCGTTTGGATGCCTGCCAGTCATGTAAGAAGATGGGCATGCTTGTAATCCTAGTGCTGTGGAGGGAGAGGGAAATAGGAGGATCTCTGAAGGTTGACCAGTTAGTCTTGCTGAATTGGTGAGCACTGGGTTTAGCGAGAGACCTGTCTGAAAAAATAAGGCGGGCAGGACTGGGAAGATGGCTGGTGCACAAGGGGCTTGCCCAGCAAACGAGAGGACCAGAATTTAGATTCCTCATAAAAGCCAGACAGGAGTGGAGGCAACAGCCAATCTCAGCATTCAGGAGGCAGAGACGAGAAACCCCTGAGGTGAGCTGACTAGAGCTCTGGGTTCAGTTGAGAGACCCTACTTTAATAATAAAAGTGAGAGTAAATGAGTGACCTTCAGTCTTGCATCTCCATGTTTGTGTGCATATACATGCTTGTGTAAACCCCCCCCCACACACACATAAGGTGGAGACCAATAGAGAAAGACACCCAGGCTTGACTTCTGGCCTTTACACACCCATGCATGGGCATACACAAAATAAGAAGAGCAATAGAAACAGAGAGAGAGAGAGAGAGAGAGAGAGAGAGAAGGATCCAGAACATTTTCCTGCAGAGATGTTGGCCTTATGTAGCCTAAGGCAGATCCGGGACCCTCAGAGCGGCTCCAAATCTCCATTGTGATGTCTCCATGAGAACATTGGCTGCCCTCCGCGTGTACGGCTGCGGTGCTGTGCTATGGCCCAAAGTTAAATTTAGATAAAAATCAGCCAGGAGCTAAAAATATTCCCAGCTTTCCTGACAGGTTGTATCCATCATGATGGCAGGAAAAACAAGGGTCTGGCTGCCTGGCGACGGGGAGCGGGCCGCGGAGGGTAGTGAGTGAGGTCAGACCACGGCCGGAATCTCACAGGCCTGAAGAACCGACTTTCCTGGGGAGGCTGCCCGTGGGAGGCCTCCGCGTCCCCAAAGTCCAAGTTGGAGGGAAAGGTAGCCGGACCTCGGAGTGACTCAGACTGCCCGTAAAAACTAGAAGGTTCTTTTTTTAGGGAATCCTTCGCCAAATGAAAGCCGGAAACGTCCTTTGCTGTTCTTAACAGCTCGCCTTAAAGAACTTCGTCAACTAAAAGACCCACTTGTATGTGTGGATGAGGGCGTGCACATGTGCATGGGCCCCGGAGATCAATATTGGGTGACTTTTTTCCTTCTACTTATCCCCCAAAGGGCTGGGATTATGCACGTGCACCATCATGTCCAATTTATAATGTTAGGAATCGAACCCAGGGCTTCTTGCATGCCAGGCGAGCTCTCCCTCAACGGAGCTTACATCCAAGCCCATCATCCCCAGAGGAAGCACTAATCCACATTCGGAAAATAATGTGGCGACTTTCTAGAGTCACCAGGATTAGATGAAATGCGAGCAAATCAACCAATGACCAGTGCCTGGTGTAGAACAGGCCTCCGTCCCCAAGCCATTCCTGCCCACTCAGTTCTTCTGGGACCATCTCGAGGAAAGCCGTTCTCTGCTGGCATGAAATCCTCTTTTATAAACCTCTTTTATAAACTCGCTTTTTCTCTGCCGCCACTTCTCCTAACCCTGTTGCCAAGAGCAAGAGAGAAGCCAGGTCAGCGAATAACTTCAAACGAGACAGTCATAAGTGGACAAGTAGCAGTTGGAATGACACAGATGTGGGTCCTTTTCCCTGGACATCACTGGCCGTGTGGCCTTGGTGCTTCGCTGTCCTGACTAAATTGAGCTCAGTTTGTCCCGCGCCTTCTCTTTCAGTGAAGTTGTTTTATCTCCCCTTCCAACTTTCTGCTACAGCCATTCAGTGTTGATTGGTTTTCCTGAGCTAGCTTTGGGCATCTCCCAGCCACCTAAGTTCAAAAGGCAGTGTATTTGGCCTGTTATAGTGACAGAGGGTGCCCTGCCCACCCTGCCTGCTCTGCCCTGGCTTCTTTCTGGTGGTCAGAACACAGCTCTGGCCCAGGTAGCTCAAGAAAAGTTAGTTGCATGTGCTCACTTGGACACTTGGTTTTCATCTGAAGATGGGCAGGTCTCCTGTGACCCAGATCTGTAGGAAGAAAGTAGCTCTGCTTTTGAACTTTGGAGTTACCAGTTTCAGTGGGTTAACATGTGTGAAATGTTTGTCTCTAAACACACTTATTAGTGCCGAGGTTCTACCAGCGTCAGATCTGGGCCGGGCCGCAGAGGTTCGCTGTCCCTTGGCTGGCACGGTAGTCTGCACCCCACCAGGCAGGCAGGGGGAGGAACCTGGCTGTGGATGTGGCTTTGTTCTCTTGCACACAGCTCATCGCTCGTAGAGACGAGGCACACAGAGAACAAGATGACCCCTCAGAAAACACCTGAAGACCTTTTCCCAGAGTGGCTCATAGAAGAAAAGTGCAGAGAAGCCCCTGGGACATTCTGACTTGCAAATGGCTGCCCCTGAGCCTCAGCTCTGTCCTGGTCTCCGGCATAATGCTGAGCCAGTTGCTGGTCCCTTGGGTTTCGGCGTCCTTGTCTGAGCTAAACCGTGATCAGATTCTCTTGTTAGAATCTTCCAGGAAACTGAGAGCAGAGGGGAGGGACCGGTGCCTGCTCAGCAGAGTCCTCTAGGAGGGCTTTCAGTCACAGTCAGCCCCCAGAGGGGTCCTGGTTCTGCTGGGAATAGATTGGCCCCAAGGGACTAAGTGCTAGTGATGTTGGGGTGATGGAACCTTGTAGTGTAGCAGATGAGGGCCGGGAGCTCTGGTCAGTTTCCCAACTCATAGTTCAGGGGATGCAAAGTGCATATTTCTCATGGGGTGCTACGGATATCTACTGAGCAGGGTGGCTGCGAGGATGAGAGGGGACAGTGCTAAGCCACGGTCTCATTTGAAGGACGGCATCCAGGTGCGCGAATGCACGTCTGTACATTTTTAAACATGGGGTATAAAAGGGCTCATGCCAGGATGGAACCAGGAAGGCCTGAGGGAGGAAACCCATCGTGCCAAGATCTTTCAGATGACTGGCTTAATCCTTCCCCAAACCTAAGGAGGCTGCCTGAGATCCCATTAGAACACTGTGAGTCTGGGATGTGAAACTAGTTATCTTGGGACTTTAGAGCTCGATTGCTGTCCCAAGACTAAGATAGAGAGTGTTTAACCCCGAGGGTGGCAACATCTGTCTGCTTTGCCATGCTGAAACCTCTGTCTACGAAGGTGCCTGTAGACGGAAGGTACTCAGACAGGATTGGCAGGATGTACCCATTTGGCCGCGGTCTCAGTCCTTCGAGCTTGGGAGTCCAGTGTAGCCCACCTGGATTCCATTGGAAGACCCTCCCCTTCGTTAGACCTGTGTCACAGGGCTGCATCCGGATGGACCCTGGGGTGCTGAGCGAGAAGAACATCTTCCCTCTGTCCTGCCCACAGGCACCTGGCAGGAGGAGCTATTTGGGCATGGGTGCTCTCTGGCTGGAACTGGATCTGCAGACATTCACAGCCCAGTCCTGGAGTGTAAGATCTTCCTTTCTCTGTAGCTCTGAGGCTTGGCTTCCAAATCAGGCATATGCTCTGTGGGTGGGGGTCCCAGCCAGCCCAGAGCCCTGTCCTTGTCACTGCCTCCGCCACTCTGGAGTGGAAGTGAAGATTCCAAGCAGCTGCCTCGGCCTGGCTTCCTGTTTGCGCTGTGTGGCTTCTCCGAGGTGAGTTTTCTCACCCTCAACAAGTGCTCATTAGGCTGAGCCTTTGTTTTTCCTTGGCCAGGGGCCTGAGCATGCTGGCATCCACGATTCTGGGCAGGAAAAAAAAATGTGGATGGGAGCGGCCGGCAGCTGGCACGATGCAGAGGGGCAGAGATGTTAGGGAGCGTTCCCATGGCACCAGCATGGCTTTCTCTGTTTTCCTGAGAATCAGCCAGATGACGGGAGCAAATGGCGGCGGCTGCCGGTGAGGAATAGGAAGTCTTTGGCTCACACTTTACTTGTGTTATTTCCCACTCGGTGAACTCAGCATTTATATAAAACACCCAGCTTTAGTGTGGTGTGTGTATATGTGTGTGTGTGTGTGTGTGTGTGTGTGTGTGTGTGTGTGTGTGTGTGTGTATGTTCGTGTTTGCATGTATGCATGTGTGTGAGAGGCCAGAGGGTCACATCGTCTTTCTCAATTGCTCCACCTTTGTGTGTGTGTGTCTGTGTCCGTGTCCGTGTCCGTGTCTGTGTCTGTGTCAGTATATATCAGAGGGTGCTGTATGTATCTGTGGACGGCCAGGAATGACTTCAGGAATCAGCCTGGATTGCTCTACCTCCTTTTGTTTACCCTGGTGTTTCCTAGGCTCCACCTTCCAGGGCCAGAAGTGTGAGCTGCTGCCATTACTATCTAGTGTTTTTACGTGGGATCTGTACCTGAGCTCTTCTGCTTGCCAAACAGAGGTTTTTACCTATGAGCCACTTCTCCAGCCTTCCACCTTCTATTTTGAGACGATGTCTTATGAACCTGGTATACACCGGTTCAACTAGGCTGACCAATCAGGGAATCCCTCAGATCCTTCTGTCTTCCAGCCTCCCCAGTGCTGGGATTATAGGCATGTTCTGCTATACTTAGCTTTTTCTTTATTATCATCAATACATTAGTAGTTAGGTATTAACGAAACTCAGGTGTTCTTGCTTGTATGGCAAGCGCTTTATCCCCATTCCCTCAATTTTTAAGGTAGTATCAAGCAGACAACAAACCTCTCTTTCTTAGTTACTGCTTGATGGTGAAGTATTCTCTTTAGGACTGAGGACACGACTCAGTGATTAAAGTACTTGCCACACATGCAAAGTACCAGAGTTCAGATCCCCAGATTCCACATCAAATGTCAGGTAGGTGTGGAACACCCCCCCCCAAACCCCATGTAATTCCAGCTCCAGAAGGCCAACCTGGGAATCTTTAGAACCAGCCGGATAGCTAGTCTAGTCCTATAGGTGTTCCTGGATTTAACCAGAGACCCAGCCTAAAAGAATAAGGTAGAAGAGTGATTGGGGATGATTCTCAATATTACCCTTACGGCTTTCACATGCACATGCACGTATGTGCTCACACACATGCAAACACATACTTCCCTGCCTCCCCCCCCAACATAAAAAAATGGAAGGAGGAAAAGAAAATGCTCACTGTAGTGGACCAGACAGAACTTAAGAAGCTATGGCTTGTGTTCTTCCCACTCTCCTTCCCTTTTGTCCTTTATCCTCAAATAACATAGATCTGTCTCTCTTGTGTCAAATATGTGGGAGTCAGGGATGAGTAAGATACAACCTCCACCCTCCAGAGATGCGCCGCCCCCAAGCCTGTCACGTCATGAGGTGCATTGATGAAAAGCATTTAAAGAGGTCCACGGTCAGAAGTGACGTGATGGATGGATGACAGGGTGATAAGTGGAGCAGTATGTCAGCAGCAGTAATGGCCATAAACGGAGCATCTTGTATATTCCTTTGCACCAGCTGGCACAGAGCATGTACATGTGGGTCCATCGTCCTTATGACGTGTAACCCAAAATGGGAGTGGGCAGGAGGGGGAGCGATTCTCTGCTTTTCACCGATGGACCAAAGTTAGAAGACCCCCTCAAGGCCCTGACTTAGGTATTTCATCACCCTTTCCGTAAGAGAGAAATACTCATGGCCCTCCAAGTTGAAGGTCAGAGGGGAGTTGAGGGGTGAGAGGGCGGAGAAGTGTGAGAAAGGATGTGAAGCGTGGGTCACGTTCCCACGTGCTCATTGATCATCCAGCGACATTGGTCACTTTCACTTTCAGTGTGAACGTCACTGCCATTCCTGATACTTTTCTCCTCCTCATCTCTGGGGGCAAAGCTCTCACCCTGGGTCCATGGAGGCTGCCCCTAGTCTTAGATGCCATTGCCGTTGGCACTCAGCCAGGGCTGTGGCCCAAGACCAGCTCATTGAGGAAGATGGCTTGGCACATCAGCATCTGACTCAGGCACAGGAAATAAAGCGAAGAAGTTCCTTTAGCTTCCGGTCCCTGAATTTATGACCTTGGCATCATCTGGCTTGTTGCAGGATAGATCCGTGACCTAGTCATGCCTCAGTCAGCAGATGCGGTCCATGGAATGAGGCAAAGGCCGGCCCCTCCTTCACAGAAACCCTGCCGTCCATCTGGGACAATGTGGGGAGAGGTTATAAAATCTGCTTTTTTTTGAAGCTGCGTGTTCAGAAATAGAATGTGGCCGAGTGACAGACTGGAACAGATGGGCCAGGGCTGTGCCGGATTCTCAGAAAGACCCTCCTTCCCGAGAAGAATTACTGGAGCCAGAGAGCAAGGCGAGTGAGCTCGCTCTTGGCGTGGGCTGACTGAAGTGGCTCGGGCTGCTTTCGTCTTTGAAATATGCTGGATCTGAGAAATGAGGCTTCTTGGATCCCGGGCCGGGTTAGCATCAGAATCATCTGATTAATGACATGAGACAGGACACAGGCGGTGCTCGGAGCAGGGCCTGCCACTCAGGAACACACAGCAGCCCTAGCATCTTTTTCTACTTTAGTCAATGGCTTAAACCAGGGTAATTGGCTTTGGGGGAGAAGAGGGGGTATTTCAAAGAAACAGGCCTTCCTACCTCATATAGGATTTGATCCATGTACCCCGTAAGAAACCCTGATGGTTTCGTGTCTTTGTTTTTGATAGAATCCTTACCTTTTAGAATCCTCACTACAATTAATTTCTCAAATTAGATGTTTTTGAAGCTTAAACTATTGTTGGAACCAAAGTTCCTGCACCTGATCGAGCCCCTCAACTAAAGACACGGAGACGCCAGAATTGATGCAAAGGCAAGAGGCTTTAATCACCAGCGCGCTGGAGTCACCCTGCTTTTCGGGAGCAAGAGTGGCCCCGAGCACTTAGGACTTGGGTTTTTTATAGGGCAGGGAACAAATTTCAAACAGAGCAAATCCAGCAAACAGGATGAAACATCTGGTTATTGGTGATAAGGATGACTCAAGGGATGAAGCACAAGTCAGTATGACCAAGGGGTAAGGTACAGGGCAGTTCATCAAGAGTCAGCGTGACTAAGGGGAAAGGTACAGTTCAGTTCATCAAGAGGGCTTTACATTTTATATTTTCTAAAGAGGGCTTTACATTTCATATTTTCCACACTATGACATTTCTGCAAGTTGTACTTTGGGGGCTGGGGATGTAGTTCAGATACACAAAGACCTGGGTTCTATACCCCACACATCAAAAGTGAAATAAAACAAGGTGGTTGCCTTTAATCCTAGCAATTGGGAGGTAGAAGCAGGAGGATCAGAAATTCAATAGTATCTTTGGTTATATATCAATTTTGAGGCTAGTCTGGGATACATGAGACTTTGACATATTTTAAAAAATAGTGTGTTGGGGGGCTTGCTTTGAAGACTCTCAGGATGGAATATAACTCAGCTGGTAGAGTACTTGGCTAGGTTCCATCTTACCACCACATAAACTTGGTAGGAGCTACATACATTCTTGGTAGGTAGAGGCAGACATATTGGAAGTTTAAGGACATCTTTGTCTACATATCGGGTCCAAGAACAGCCTGGGATGTAGGTGTGTATAAAATAAACAGATAAGAAAAACCTCCCAGGATGGTGAAGAGATTTGATATGTGAGTTAGAGTTACGGGGCTGGCTTGAGGCTTACAGGGGAATGCTACGTTCATGACCAATCAGAGATCTCCATCAGGAGTGAAGGAGGACACGGCACATGCATGCTGTACACAGGCCATCGCTGTCTTTTCTTCTAGGCCCAGAGTTCTTAGTGCAATTGAGGCCAAGCCTGGGTTCTGAAGATGCCGGCCTTGTGGGGGGCAGCTGATCTCCCAGCAGCTGTTGATCTTCCCAGTTGTGTTTGTAGTTTTCTGGCTGTTGATCCTTTTTACAAGAGGTCGGTGGCCGCGGCGGCGGAGGACTCCTCCACATCTGCAGGGAGTTTCCCGAAGAATTAGGATGTGTAAAATAAACCCACAGAATCAAAGTCCTAAGCAGATGCTGGATGTGCTTTTCCACTTAAGGTCACATACTTGTGTGTGGAGGGGAAGGGAAGAGGGTCCGTTGCAGAGACACGATGTGGACAGTCACATGCGTGGAGCTAATAGCAAACACAGTGACTCCCTTTAGTGGACAGTTTGTGCATCTGTCTGCTTTTGCATTTGTGGAAGGGGAGGAGGTAAAGCCATGACTGTCATGTGGGAGACCTTCGATCTCTCTCTTCCTCATACAAAAAGGTCAAGCTTCTAGAATGTATTCATCTGTTGAGTAAGTTAGAGCAATTGCTTTTCAACTTTTTTAAAAAAAATTATTATTAGCTTCTGCCTTTGCAAGCAGAAGAAACCGAGTTCAGATCCCAGATCCTACATGAAAATGCTGGGAGGAATGGCAATTGTCTGCACTTCCAGCTCTGGAAGGCAGAACCTGGGAAGACCCCAGAGCAAAGTATTAAGGCAGTAGAGCAATCCAGGATGATTCCCAAAGTCACCCTTGGACCTCCACAGGCACATACACTCATGTACCTTATGGCGCACACACACACATACACGCACACACACATTTTTCATTAATATGTGTGTATGCATGCATATTCATATATGTATGTGTTTATTTATGTATACAGGCCAGAAGTCCGTCTCTAGGATCATTCTTCAAGATCCATCCACCTTATTTGTTTGTTTTCTGTGTGTATGTATGTGTGTGTGTGTGTGAGAAAGAGAGAGAGAGAGAGAGAGAGAGAGAGAATGTACACAAGGGCACTTGAGTGTGTGTGACACTGGGTGTTCCCAGGGGTGACACAGGGAATCATCCTGGATTGCTCTACCTCCTTATTGCTTTGCTCTGGGATTTCCTAGGCTCTGCTTCCAGGACCAGCCTTGCAGACCACTGCCCTCTCCACCTGGCATTTTTATGTGGGATCTGGGGATCTGAACTCAGGTCCTTTAGCTCTGGATGCAAAGGCTTTAACCACTGAGCCATCTCTGCAGCCCACATCCACTTTATTTTTTGAGACAGAGTCTCTCCGGGGAACCCGGTGTTCACCCATTGGGTTGCCAGGCTGACTGGCCAGCCTGACAGGGCCTCCTGTGTCCATTTTCCCAGCTCTGGGATTATAAGAATGCACCACTATCCCAGCTTTTTAGGTGGGTGCCAAGAATCAAAGTCAGGTCCTCAGGCTTATGTCTCAGCCGTATCCTGACTGAGCTCGCTCCTCGGCTCCAACTTGGGGGAAAAAGTTATGACCTTGTTCTGAGTGGCAAAGGTCAAGTGGAAATAAGAGAGAACAAATACATTAACACCCAGGTTCGTGCTAGTCTTGTTAGATTCAACATTCGCCTTAAACATCGAAGCAATAAAGATCTGAGTTATTGAAAAGCTCACAAATTTCTAATCAGCAATATTCAAAATACAAGAGCTTATACTTTGTTATTTAACATTTGAAGGAAAAAGTGGCAATTGAGGTGTAATTGCTCTTCTTAAATTCGAAGGTCAGGAAGTTGCAACAGCTGGATTTAGCATTGCTTATTAATGATGATCCCTGTTAACTGTGTGTTAATTTGCTTTGAGCTTCAAAGGTCCAAAGACATAGTGGCTCTTAATCCACTAGGCTTTTTAAAAGGCATACAACATTACTTTCAGGTGTGCTTTCAAAAGCCTAGCAATTACTATGTCTGCTCCTTGCATATATAATGCATGCATATATATATGCATGTTTATGTGTGCATGGTGTGTGTGTATGTGTTTTCATGTGTGGGGGCACACATGCCCGTGTGTACGTGTGTATTCATGCAGAGGTCCCAAGTGGATGCGAAGTGTCTTCTCCGATCTCTCGCTACGTTTATTATTATAGGCTGAGTCTTTCAGAGTTCACCAATCAGCTAGATTTATTAGCCAGCTTGCTCTGGGAATTCCTTGTCTGTGCTTTCTAAATTCTGGGATTATAAGCCACCACCATAGCTGCCTGGCTTCTGCATGGGTTCTGATGATTTGAACTCTGGCTCTTGTATTTGCAGGGCAAGTGCTTTCATCCACTGAATCATCTCCCCAGGCTTCATTAAAAACTATGAAATACATGTTTTGCTTCTCCTCATTTGCTAACTCACATACAGTTTCTGAATCAACGGATGGATTTGATCCTTATTGAATTTTTCTTTAGAAAGTGAGAAAGATAGAACTTGTCTGCAGGTGATGCCGGCACCATGCCTCTGGCTAGAGATTTACTACACTCTTCCTTGGAAGAGGAGAAGAAAAGGCATAAGAAGAAAAGGCTGGTTCAAAGTCCAAATTCTTACTTTATGGATGTAAAATGTCCAGGTTGCTACAAGATCACCATGGTCTTCATCCATGCTCAGACAGTGGTTCTTTGTGTAGGTTGTTCAATTGTGTTGTGCCAACTGACAGGAGGAAAGGCCAGACTCACAGAAGGCTGTTCCTTTAGAAGAAAGCAGCACTAATGGATCTACACAGCTTCTTGAATTCATGTTATCTCACAGAAAGCCTTAAGTTCAGTTATTCAACCAAAACAATGTAATTATATTTGATTTTGTAAGGTATACAATGAGCTATTTTGGTGTCAGTTTTTCAATAAAATTTGAATTATGGACATAAAAAAAGAAAGTGAAAAAGATATGAAGAAACTCATATGTGAGCTTGTCAAATCTCTCAACTTAAAAATAATACCAATATGGTCAGTGGGATGTGATTTTGATTATCTTTAAGCACATGTCTCAGGGGGGCACTGAGAATGTATTTGCTGAAGGGCCATTTCTTAATGGCTAAGCCATTCTAGAACTCTGTGTGTGTGTGTGTGTGTGTGTGTGTGTGTGTGTGTGTGTGTGTGCACATGGATGCACACACAGTGCTCTCTTTGGTGAAGAGGGACAAGATCTTTAAGGCAGGGAATGGGTAGGACTAGAATAATCACCGTGGTCCTGCGGGGCTGGGCAGAGGGGTGGCTGCAGATACGAATGTCATCTTGCTGGCTGCAACGTTGTCATTCCAGTTTTCATGCCTCAAATCCAGACTAAGAAAGTGGCGTGATCACTTCCCAATCAGGAGAGAGAGAGAGAGAGAGAGAGAGATATGCGAGCTGCTAGCAGTGGCAGTGGAGGCAGAAGCCCAGCCCTGCGGCAGCTGGCAGTGTAGGCAGAGAGAAGCAGGTGTCTGCATTGCCGCGTGAGTAGATGTAGAGCACAGCCCGGTGCAGTGACCCTGAGCTGAACCAGGGGGAAGGAGCAGGCAGAGCCCGGGCAGCTGGAGGAAACCTGCCCTGGGAGGCAGAGAGCCATGCCAGGAGAAAAGCCACAAGCACTCGCCTGGTGAGCCCAACTTCGCTGACAAGCATCCCCTAGGGAGCCACAAAAAGCCATTCTAAACAGAAACTGGCTGAACGGGTCTGGCCTGATAAATAGCTAAGAGGTTTCTCAGGATGGAGAGAGAGAGAGAGAGAGAGAGAGAGAGAGAGAGAGAGAGAGAGCGCTCTTGGCTACTCTGCTTCCCCACCTTTCACTCAGCAGGTTCTTATTTGCTGAGCTGGAGAGGTTCTCAGAAGCCCCCTCCCCCCGCCCCCCTCCCCTGTGGTCCTCAGCCAGGCTGGAGGATGAGGTCCTCGCTGCACCATCAGATAGAGAGGACAGTATCCAGGTACCACAGTCTATCCAGAGATGTCAGGGCCGGGGCACTCTGAGTTGAGAGGAGGAAGGTTTTGGAGCATTGTGTGGTGTGGGCAGGGATTGTGGGCTGGGATAGCCGACTTGAAGCTCAAGTGGACTCTTGCTCTCTGGTGATCACAGGCTTCGAGATCTCTTCCAGGCTCAATTCTTTCCCCCTATAAAAGGAAAAATCCATTTAGAACACAAAGTACCATGTAACAAATCATATTCCCATCTCTATTCTATCATTAAACTGTCCTCAAAAAAAATCCTAGCCAGAGACATGGCTCAGGGTGAAACATTTGCCTTTCAAGCAGAAGGACCTGAGTTTAGATCCCAGGTCGCAAGTTAAAACATCAGGCAGAAATGGAGATGGCCTACACGTCTGGCCCTGGAGGGCGGAGTCTGGGAACCCCCAAAGGGAAGCAATAAAGAGGTAGAACAATCCAGGATGACTCTTAAAGTCACCCTGGACCTTCACAGGTATACATAGTGCCTTCTAATACACACAGACACATCTACACACACACACACACACACACACACACACACACACACACACACACACAGGTACATGCATGCCAAAAAAATTCTTGTCTCTATTTCTCTAATAACTGGATTTGAAGAACGTTTTTAAAGTTTAATTTTGATTTTAATTGATATGGGCTTATACATGTTCATGGAGTACAGTGTGATAGTTCTGTACATGTATATGTTACATAATGTTCAAAGCTGGATGACTAGCATATATACACACTATCATTTGGTGGGAAGAACATTCAGAATCATGTCTTCTAAGCTAATTTGAAATCTACAGTCCACCATATAGTTAACTGGAGTCGCCCTCCTGGAAAACAGAACACACCGCTGTTCTCAGAGAGCTTCACCCTAAGCTTTGAGTCCTGGAGTTTCCTTAATTAGCCGTGTGGCCCACAGCCAGTCCCACAGTCTTGGCACCCACATGAAGAGCCAGGACTCCCAAGGTGATGAGTCAGTCACCCCTACCCTGACATTTCTGCTGGGCGCCCCAGGAGCCCAGGAGACCTTGGAAGTAGAGAATCGGTTTGTGTGCTTCCTGGGGAATCTCTTTGGACCAGGCAGAAACCACCTGCAGATATCAGGGAGTTTCACGCCTCACCCATCTATGCTCTTGCCTAGCATCGCCATTTGGGCCATGAGGTAATGCGGAGAGCATGTGGCCTGTTATAAATTAATATGTGGGTCTGCTCAGCTGCACGGTTCTTTCTGTCCTGATTTCTCCTTTTATGGTGTCTTCAGAGAAAGTCCCAGGCACACGTACACAGCACGTCGGGACTGGGAGTTTGGCTTTCATTTTGAACTAGCTCTGTTATTTGGGTTTGGCTCCTTTACAACCCAGGCAGAGTTGCGTTTTGTTTTGTTTCTTGTTTTGCTTTCAAGGACCACCAGAGGGGCCCGTGAAGGACTCAAAATCTACACTTCTTGCAATAACTAAGGCCAGAGTTTTGAGGGTTCAGAGAGTCACCTGTCAGATGACATTGACGGGGAGCAGGCAAAGGGCTCACCTTATGGCCAGGAAATAAAAAGGAGGGGGAAGGAGGAGAGCTGGAGGGGGGCCCCAAATCCCTTTCCTAGGGTATGACTTCAAATGGCCTGAGGGCCTCCAAAGGCCACCAGTTCCAGCAGAACCACTTCATAAGCCTTAGGGGACATACCAGATGGGAAGCGTGGCAGCTGGCTGGCCTAGGTCAGAAGGCGCAGCCTCGCTCACACACCTGCTGCAGAGAGCAGTGCCTGGTAAGCAAAGCCGTGATGCACGCAAGTGCTCGGTCTGAAGCATGTGACTGTGAGCTTCCAGGCTCCATTTCAGCATCCACAGCCTAACGCTTCATCAGGACATATTGGCTGATTTGCTGTGTGTCACGTGCTGAGCAGAGTTATCTTCTCCCCTTGCAAGGATGGGTCCCTTGTCCCTGATCCGTCCGAGACTTAGAAAGGTTAAGTGACTTCAGGCATTTCGGTGTTGATCTGGTTTGGTGTGTGTATGTGTAGATATGTGTTCGTGTATGGGTAGACAAGTGCACATGCACGTGTGTGTAGGGGCCAGGGGTTGAAGTCAAGCGTCTCAGTCACTTTCTGTCTTATGAGATCTGGTCTCTTGTTCAACCTGGAGCTCACTGATTGGCTAGACTAGCTAGCCAGCAAGCTCGAGAGATTCCCCCTGCATCTGCCTCCCGTACTAGATTACGGCCATCTTGGATGTTGAGGCTCCACCCTCAAGTCCTCTTGCTTTATTGGCAGAGTCATGTTCCCTGTCCCCTCAAAGGCTATAAGTAGCAGAAGCCCTGGAAGGACCTCAAATCAGGGAGCCTCAAATACCATCCTCCTTGTGATTGGGGGCGTGTGACTTATCCATCCAATGCTAGAACACATGGCCGCCAGGCTGTGCTGTCTGAAGATTCTGGACCTCCCTTGTGTGGTGGCCTCTGCTGCCCTGGCTGGGACTTAACAAGCTACCAGAGACTTGTACAGCTGTCCCTACGATATCACTTGTGAAATGGGACAGAGGGTCTTCCTCAGTCCCCAGGGTCCCTGAGATGTGCATGTTTGCACATCTTGCCATCTTCCCTGGGGGTATAACATTCCCTCTCAAAGTTCATTTCCTTTTCTTCCCCCTTCTGTCTTCTCCCCCTGCCTCTGCCTTTCTTTCTTCTTGTTTATTTACACCTAGTGGATTTTCACTATGTTTCTTTCATTTTTTTTAATCCCTCATTTTTTTTTCTTTACAAACAACATGAACCCATAAGGAATTCAGATAATGCAGTTGAGCGCTAACAAGCAAGTGAGAAATTACTCCGGGTGGTTGTCAGTGATAATTAATTGGTTAGCAGTAGATGAACATAGTTTTAGATAGAAAGGAAAAGAAAGATGTACACAGAGACAGACAGAGAGGAAGAGACAGACAGAGAAACTGAGATACAGACATGGGGGAGATGGCGACAGAGCCAGAGAAAGACGCAGACACAGAAAAGATAGAGTGATGAATTCAGATGGAGAAACTGATATGTTGCTTGATTGAGTGAAAAACATTTTTGAAATTTTATATTAAAAAAGGACGGTAGATTTATCTAATAACATGCGCTTAATCCTGTTTTCCTCCTGGAGTTTAGAATTAGCGATCTGATGAGGTTTCAGAATGCACCGCGTGTGGTGGGCACGGAGAGGCCATGGCGGGAAGCAGGAGGTGGCTATGGCAGTGATAAAGGTTTTGCCAGGTGTTGTGGTCCTCCCAAGGTGTCCCATGACCCCAAAGTCAGAATGCAGAGAAGCATGAAGAAGCAGCAGACATTCGGTCTCTGTGCGTGGACCCGCCTTCCCTGACTTCCCATTGGACACTAGTGTCTTCCCCCGTTGTCTTAGTTTCCTGACGCGTTGCTTCAGCAAAACACTTGGCCCAAGCAATTAGGGACACAGAGTTTCATTTCAGCTTGTAATTCTAGGTGACAGTCCATCGAGACAGGGAAGTCACAGCATCAGGAGGTGAAGTGACTAGTTGTACCTTTCTACCTCCTTTCTATCCTGTTCTGCACAAGAAGAGTCCTGAAGGAAATGACTTTTGCCAAGTCCTAGGATTCTGTGCCTGTTGGTCGTATCGTCACCATAACTGGGAAACAAACTTGCTACCCTGGACCATCAAAGCTGGCCCCTGAAGAGTGGTTGCACCCAGGCCACCAGTTGCCCAAGATCACCACAACCTCGGTGGCTTCTAGCCACTGGAACTTTCCCCACCAGAGGGTAGAAGGTGGCGATCAAGGTATTGGCAGGGTTGGCTGCTTCTGGAGATCTTCGCAGCAATGATTCCTTTTCTTGTCTGTTTAAGCCTCTGGGGACCCCCAGCTCTCTCTGGCTTGTAGATGCATCTCTGCCCATCTGCCAGATCTGTCTGATGACATGTTGGATCCTCTCTGCCCGTCATTGGATGTAGGGCCACTTTAAGTCCATGATGATAGTTTAGATGCTCAGTATCACCCTACCTCCGAAGACCACAACCGAGGCCAGGTTGTAGGTATCAAGATTGGGATGTGGGCATATTTGGGAAGTGGGGACACCAGTCAACTCAACCTATCCATTCGCTCTCAGAATGCTCTCTGCACCCCAGCAGACCTGCAGGGAGCATGCCAACTGTGCCTTGTTCACGATTCCTCGCACCCTTCGTCCTCCACCACTCCGCACCCATGATGTCTTTACATTGCTCTTACCATACACACTAACTTGAGAACGTTTCCCTGGACTCGGGTAGGGGAGTTGTTTCATACTCCAAAGAAAATTTGGAGGCCCTAGGTGGCACCGTGAGCATTGAAAAAGATTTCTCATGTTCATTTTCTTAGATGTCTCATTGCTGTGTGACGTACGATCAACTCGGCCTTCGCCCACCAGAGTCTGTGGGAAGGACTCGGTATCAGCATCTCTTTCTCAGATCAGGAGAGTGAGAGATGCTAGGGTGGGGGGTGACCTGCAGGTGAGATGGTGGGAAAGGAAGTCAAGAATTCCAACTACGAGTGTGCTCATGAGGAAGAAGCACGGCCACAGCATGCATGCGCCACAGGGTGGACTATTTAAGGAAGATGTCAGAAGGCCAAGTGCAAAAGGAGCTGCTTTTAGGTTTCTTTGCCTTTTCCTTTGATCCTTCCCCAGTCTAGCCAGGGCCTATGACATCAGCTGTAATTACCCATGGGATTTGATTTTTCCTGTCTACCTAATCTACTTTGTTTCTGTTTTAGTATATGAGTGAGGAGTGTGTATATAGAGAAGGGCTGTATGTGTATGTATGTGTGCATGTGTGTATGTGTGATCATGTGTGTAGGGAGGGACCATGTGTGTATATATGCATGTATACGTATGCATATGTGTAGGGAGAAATTGTGTGCACGCATGTGTCATGGGTACATTCATGTGTTATGCATGCATATGCATATGTGCATGTACTTGCACAGGGAGGGGATATGTGTGTGTGTGCATGTGTATGTAGGGGAAGGGGTTGTGCGTGTGCATGTGTGGAGGGAAACACTGACTATAAGAAGTCACACTCCAGCAGCCTGCCAGGAAGGAAGGGAATTTCAGGCATCAGTAGCCCCCTCGGGTCAGAGGAGGCGTAGGGGGAAAGTTTAGATAGGGAGTTCAAAGCTTGGCAGGGGCCTTTGATAAGAGAGAGGGTTGAATTCTGTGTTTGACCTTCAAGCGGGAGAGATGGTCAAGACTGTCAGAATGCAGATTGAAAAAACATTCATTTAAGCAATTTGAATTTAGTAATTAATCACACATAACAAGAAGTAGTTAGTTACTGTGAGGTTTGTTAAGTCAACACGTCAATAATTTCAGGTGTCTGGTGATTGCTTAGAGCCTTTAATGTCTCCCCATTTGTAAGGTTGTTGCTATAGTTGCACGCATCAGCTCTGACTCTGAAATGTCAATGAGAGTGAAAGGAACCACTTTTCAGCCACGTGGCCCCTCTTTGTACTAGGAAAGAACTGAGATGTCCCTAAAGACTTCCCCCCAATATCGCATTAGGTATTATTAGAAATAGTAGAGTGTTTTCACATTTTTTCTTTAACATTTTAAATCTTTTTTTTTTAATGTGAGATGTATTTGTGGTATGTGTATGTGTACATGTGTATGGGTATACATTTTCACATGGTGGACATGTGCATGTTTTCACATGCATGTATATGTATATGCACATGTTTATGGGTATGAATATATGTACATGCATGTGGGTATACATGTACATGTGTGCATATCTGTGTCAGTGTGTATGTGTGCACACGTATGTGCATGTGTGGGTGGGTGTACATGGGTGCACATGTGTGTGGATGTGCATGGGTGCACATATATGTGTGCATGGGTGTGCATGGATACACATGTATGTGGGTGTGAGTGTGTGCATGAGTACACATGTGTGGGTTGTGTGGGTACACGTGTGTGGGTTTGCATAAATGTGGGTTTGCATGTGTGCAGGTGTGCACATGTATGCGTGGGTATGCATGGGTGCACATGTGTGTGGTTGTGCATGCTTGTGCAGAGGCTAGGGAAATTATTGGATGTCTTGTTCTGTAGCTCTCCACTTTAGTTCCTTAAGACAGAGTCTCCCTTAGAGTTTGTCTTAAAGACTTAGAGTTTGCAGGGTTTTCTTGCTCAGCTGGCTGACCAGCAAGCCCCAGCATCCTCCTGTCTCCCCACTCCCCACATCCCAGCATAAGACTATGCCCAGCTGCTACGCAGGGATCCAAACTCAGGTCCTCATGCTTGCGCAGCAAGTGCTTTTCCCATCTCCCCAGCCCTGTTTGAACATTTTCACAGTCCTAGTCTTGGAGGAAGTTGAAGACCTACACTTGGGATACTTTTTCTCCTGGAACTATTTGAGAGCAAGTTGCCACTGCGATGCACCATCAGCCCCTCTCCTCCCATAACTGTTCTCTTTTTTTAAAAAATATTTATTTAATGTGTGTGTGTGTGTGTGTGTGTGTGTGTGTGTGTGTGTATCAGAGGGCACTGTATGTCCCTGTGGAGGACCAAGGGTGACTTCAAGAATCATCTTGGATTGCTTCTACTTCCTTGCTTTGCTCTGGGATTTTCCAGGCTCCACCCACCAGGGCTGCAAGTGTAGACCATTGCCATTTCCACCTGCTGTTTTTACATGGACTTGGGATCTGAACTCAGGACCTTCTGCTTCTCTCCAGCCCAACTGTGTTTTCTCTAGACCAAGTCACTCTCACAGACTAGCCATAAAGCACCCATCTAAATCTGAAAATTAACATTGGTGTGTTGCCACCATCTTTCCTCAGGGTGCTCAGCGCTGTCCTGACAGCCGGCATCTGATGCAGAGTCACACGTGGGACTCAGCTGTGGCATCACTTCAGTGTCCTTTGATCTGGGATTATTTCTTAGTCCTGTCTAGACCTCGACGTTAACTCACCAGTTACCTTTCTATACAAACCCCTGGTAGTCCTTCATGCCAGCCAGCCTGGCCTCACCTGGCCCCCATCTTGGGACTGAATACTCAGTCCCAGTGCTCAAGGGTCCATCCCTACCACCCAGACCCTATTTCCCTAATGATCTGCATATGGACAATGAGGCTGCCTTGGAAACATGACAACAATTTTAAAAAGAGAGCCATCATTCCTTCCGGCCTGAGTTTTTAAAGGATTCGTTTTCTGGGTTGTGCTGGGGAACCTCAATTCTAAGCTGTCTTTACATTTTTATCTATCTATCTATCTATCTATCTATCTATCTATCTATCTATCTATCTATCTATCTATCTATGATATAGGGAGGGAGGGAGGAGGAGAGGCCCATACGTGCATGGTGTATGGACAGAGGCAGAGGACAACTTTCAGAAGTCAGTTCTCTCTTTCTGCCATGTGGGTTCCCAGAATTAAACTCAGGTTTGCAAGCAGGTCTCTTGCCCACTGTTGGCAGCTACTCTGCATGTTGCCAATACATTCACAACCAAACAGCTTAAGGGAACCAAGAGGTTTTTTCCTCAAACCTGGCACGGCCTAGATCCAAAATTTCCCCACTAGGTGAGACAAGTAGTTGGCGAATGGAGAACAGCAGACATCTCTGGGCTGAGTGAATCTGAACTCATTTATTCAAGTTTTTAGCAGAGTTTATATACTTTAGAAAATCTAGGGTAAAGGGCAGGGAATGGGTTGCTATGCCCATAGGGAAAACATCAAAGAAAAGCAGGACCAAATTTTTCACGGGATTATGTAAAAACGTATTCATTCCAGGTAACAAAGGAAGGGCAGAAGTGATATTTACTTGTTGGGTGGGAACAAATGTGATGTCTCCAGGTAGTTAAGGCAGGCATGACACTAAGTTGCTAAAAGCGAACAGACAATGAATGCTTCAAAGCAGATTTACCTGGTTTATGTATAAACATCAAATGTATAAGGAAAGAACTGTAACCTAGCCAGTCCTGAGAAAAACAGAAAAAAAAGATCTAAGAACTGACAGGAGGTAAACTCAACTCTCAGAGGAAGGAATCCTCCTGCCAGAGGCAAAACTTAATTTACATAGGGAGAGCCCCTAGCACCTAGCAACTGCCCATTTAGATGTTAATGTGTCCACTCCAGTGAGCAGGCTTTAGGCCAGAACCAGGGCAGTAACACCAATGCCTGACAATCTCCATATTTTTCTTATTTCTCTTATTTATATCAGATAATATCATGTCCTTTCTCCAGAAATTGTTTCCTTGGAACAATATTCTGCCATGCCGGACCTTGTCAAACAGCATGGTTGGATAAGGACGATAAGGACGCAGCAGGTTTTACTCTGGCTTATGATTGTCCAGACAGTTCTTATTCCAGCTTGTAAGAGCCCACACCTACACCAAGGGCTTGAGGGAACTGGCCACATCATATCCCTACAGGACTGCTGAGAGCAGGACAATCCTCACTTGCCAGACCAGTATGTCTGCCAAGTATATCAAAGGACCCCAATTTCCTCAAACAGCTCCCTTCATTTTATTCACCTGCCCAGGGACTAGTTCTGCCCACCATGGCTGGGCCTCCTCATTAACCAGACAATCTCTTGAAGGCTTATCTGGGGCCTAACTCAACCTAACTCTCTACCAATGTGCCCAGAGCTCAACCCTTCAACCATCAAATTGACACCTGCATCTAACTATGACACCCACTACGCTAGCTTGCCAGCCTCGGGCTGTGTTCAGCACCCTGACACCCAGTCCTTGGCAATGACTCTTTGTTCAAGCTAGTGCTTTTCAAACCTTAATGTGTGGAAGAACCACCTAGAAACATTGTTCACATGCCGATTCCAAATCAACTGACCTGGGTAAGCCTGAGAGTCTGCATTTTGAATTTGTTTCGTATTTACTCAGAAGAGAGGGTGAATGAAGGAGGGAACTGAGGTGCAGGGGGCGCACATAAGTTGATAAAAGCACGGCTTTATCCTAGCACATTCCCCTATCTGGGCCCCGGGGATCGAACTCAGGTTGATAGATTTGAAAGCAGGTACTTTATCTGCTGAGCCTTCTTGCCTGCCCCCACATTCTGCATGTTGATGAATCTCCATTACTGCTGCTGTTCTACCTAGAGGACCACACGGGCAGGTCCTGGGTGACCGAGAGTTTTGGGTTTGGGCTAGTATAGCCATCCTTATGCCTAGAAGCCATGAGGGCTTTGTAAGTGCAGTGGAGTTGGCTGAAGTGTGGCTGATTCCGGGAGCTGCAGGCAGAGAGCAGGGCTGAGGATATGGTTCATTTCTCCGTCTTCGGGAGCACAAGGTTCCGGTCCATTAAATTTAACGTAATGCAAATCGGTTTATGGAAGTGCTGACATGCTGCTATTTCAGGAGCATGAGTCGACTGATAATTAAATCTCCATCTATATTTTATCCTAGCACATTTATAGTGTGTCTCCGCTCTGCTGGCGTGATAGAGCTCCAGCCTTGTAATTACATAAACCACAAAGGTCACAAAAATAGAAAAGGGATGTGGGGCATAAAACGAAACATGATGTCAAAACCAAGGTGAGATCTATTAACTTGAGCTTCATTATCTTCCAAAAATCTGGTTTTGTCTTTGGGTCTGACCACATTCACTTACTAAAAATACCCCGATGTCCGCTCTTCAGTGTGTGAAATGAGGGGATACTGGGGTCTCCTCGGTATTTGGTTTGGGCGCTTTTGCTTTGACGTGTGTGTTTTTGGAGGGGAGCCGAGCGTCTTAAAATCCAGACAGTCCTTCCACACTCAGGGCAGAGAACAGAGCAGGAATAAACTATACTCTGCTGGAATCAAGAGTCCTGAGCATGGCCCTAGGATTGCCAGGGACCCGTTGCGTGACCTCTGGCACAAAGAGAGGCAAGTGTCATCATTTCTAGTGGGAGCATGCTGCATGTGCACACACACATTCATACATGTGAATGCAGGCATGTGTGTGCCATCCCACGTGTGTGCCATCGCATGCGTGTGGTCAGCGGACAGCCTTGGGTGTCAGCTCATCTTCCAGCTTGTTTAATTCAAGTGTCTTGTTCACGGCTGCATATGCTAAATTAGCTGGCCCTCGAGTCTCTGAGGGGGAGGTGAGGGGGGAAGTACTCAGCCTCTCTCTGCCTTCCATCTCCTCCACAGTAATGCTGGGATTGCAGATTCTTGCGCTGCATGTCTAGTTTCTATGTGGGTTTGGCAGGTTTGGCCTTAGCCAAGCACTTTTATCCATTGAACCATCTCTCTAGCCTCTCCCCCGACACCCACCTTTTTACCTAAAGCAGGGTCTCGTGGATCTGAGACTGACCTCGAACTGCCTATATAGCCAAGGATCGCTTGAGCTTCTGAGCCTCTACTGAGCCTCTACTGTCTCTGAGTGCTGAGATCACAAACGTGCCCCACCATGCCTGGTTTATGTAGAGCTGGGGATCAAACTTGGGGTCTCATGAAGCGCTCTACCAGTGAGCCATATCCCCAGCCCCTGGAGTGAATATACCGTGATTTAAGTTTTTCGTTTTCCTCCTGAACCCCTTCAGCTGATCACCTCCAAAATTCTTCCCCACATCAACCTTACAGAACTCTAAAGTAGAATTTCTGTCGTTTCTAAGAAATTCAGATAGACAGAGTGGTCACCAGGTTTGTGTTGCTGTTCTTGGAAGTTTACAAACAGGGCCCGGGAGAGCAGGAAAGGTAAAATGAGCCTGGGAAAGATGGATAGAAAATCCCAGATGGGGAAACCTCGTTGTGTGCAAGTCATTGAGGGCGCAGGCGTCCCCTGGATGAAGCCTGTGGAGAAATCGCCTAAGAAACAGAAGCAAGGAGCGGGGTGCGGGGGTTCATTGCCTTTAAGATAGATGATGATGGGCGACGGGAGGCCGCCCAGGCCCCTCTGTTGAAGGAGCGCCTTCAGACAAGTCTTTAGCATATGGTGAGCTGTGAGCTGCTTTGCTGTGAATGCCCCCTGGGGTACCAGTGATCTCGGTTTGGGACGTGCTTACCAGGGCCCAGCTGTGGTCCCTGGGGGTCAGGAAGTCACTCTAAAGAGCAGTAGCAGTCCTCTGTATGGGGTCCGCAGGTGGACTTGTATCCCCTTGCAGCATTGCATGGTAAAGTGATCATGTGCCAGGAGAACACCACATAGCTCTAAGGACCATCCTGCCAGGCCTGGCTCCCATGGAATAGAGGCCTCAAGTTGGCTGCTTGGGGCAGGACCATCCAATCAGAGTACCCAGTTGAACTGTCACATTCCCCACCATAGAACACTCCTTTATATCTCCTCATTCCAAACAGAGGAGAGAGAGATTCTCTTCTTTTTTAAACTTTATTTATTTATTCATTTAATGCGCGTATGTGTGTGTGTGTATCAGAGGGCACTGTATGTCCCTGTGGAGGACCAAGGGTAACTTTGGGAATCATCCTGGATTGCTTCTACCTCGTTCTTGCTTTGCTCTGGGATTTCCCAGGCTCTGCCCAGCAGGACTGAAAATTCTGGCCACCACCATTTCCACCTGGTGTTTTTTAACGAGGGACCTGGGATCTAAACTCAGGACCTTCTGCTTGTCAGACAGAGTCTTAACCCCTGAGCCATCTCTCCAGCCCAAGACTCCCTTCTTTAAAGAGCGCATCCTGTACAATATCATGTTGCTTTTGTTGATTGTGTCCTGTCCATACCGACTATGCGCTCCACCTCTACATTCCATGAGACTTTCACTCTGCCAGCCATATGCTAAGTACCTCTTGGAGCTATTAAACTGTTCCTCACTTTGCGTCCTTTGCTGGCCAGGGTCTCATGGAGACTTTGTCCAGCAAGAGGAGATGGCGTTCTCTGAGCCCATCCTCTCCAGTACTGGTGTGGACTTTCAGCATCCTAGGGTAGCGTGGAAACCTGTGTGCCTGCTGCCGCATCTTTCCCACCGGCTACGCGTATCTGTTTTCATCTTCTCGCCCCCTTCCAGGAGCCGTTTTCCAAACAGCACTTACCTCGTTTGTTTTATCCGCATTCAGGAAGCCGCATTACTTTCTGGTGCCGGACTTGCCCACCTGCAGCTTGCTCGCCCTGGTTCTTTTTAACGTTTCTCAGCGTATTTGTGCAGTTACCCAAGTGAAGCCCTTTGAAGAACCCCGAGCAACTCTGCACACTGCACCGTGTCATCCTCCAGCTTCCAAAGTGGGCCTAGTAACTGAGCAGAAGAAGTTTCCATGTGCATCTGTGTTTGGCCAGGCGGTGATGCGAGCCACAGCAGTGCTTTCCCATCTTCCTTTGCGTTTCGCATTGTATTAGTCAGGGTTCTCTGGAGAAACAGAATCTATAGACTGTAATATATGTAAATAAGTTTTTTTAAAATAACTCACAATAAAAATAGTGTCCTTCAAAGTAGCCGCCCGCAGTCGCCTCATTCTTGACTGGAATGTCCCACAAAGTCAAAAGATCCCGAGAAGGTTTCAAGTCTTTGCTCCTCTGGAGGGTTGAAGACGCTGGGTTCTGATGTCAGTGAAGAACAGCTGGGCTCCGATGTCGATGATGAACAGCGAACAGCAGCAAGGCCTAGAGACCAGACTCCAAAGGCAGCGGGAACAGCAACAACGTGATGGAAAAGGTGAAGCTCCAAGTCAGCCAAGGACAGAGGCAGCAGCAGCAGCAGCAAAGAAGGCAAGGACGCTCTAAAAGCGACCGACGCACGGAGAGCGGACTCCACATCAAGTCCACACTGGATAAGGGAAGAGCAAGTCCCTCCTCCTTGTACCTCCTACTATCTGGTCCACCACTGGAAAGTACCGCCCACTGTGGGCTGGGTTCTCCACAGCAATCAGGCAAGTACCTGCAGACTTGTTCAGGGGCCATTCCAACCATTAACCTTCCGCAGCTGCGCCGGAGTCTGTAACTGTCAAGTTGACACCAAAATGCAACCATAACATGCATCCTTTCTTGGCCAAGGAACTTGTCAAATGTCCATTTAGAAACACTGAAGCTGTTGCGGCTGCCGCTCCCTGAACCGCTCATTCTCTCCTGCACACTTTTCCACCATGCTGAGGTTCATAACGTGAAGGTCTGGCTAGAGACACACGGTCTGCGTTTATTCCAACCTCTGGTGGCTGCCATCTGTTGTTTCTGGAGGGTTGCATTACACATTTGAGTGTGCATGCCTGTGGAGGCCCACAGGCGATATCAGGAATCATCCTCTATCTCTCGTCCACCTTATCATTGTGAGTCTGGGTCAATAATTAAACCAAGAGCTCACCGTTAGGGCCAAGAGCTCGTCTGACTAGCCACCTTGCTCTGGGATTCCCAAGCTCAGCCTTCCAGGGCTGGAATCGTAGGTGGACTGCCATACCTGTCCAGCATTTTTATGTGGAATCTGGGGATCTGAACTCAGGTCCCTTTACTTAGAAGGCAAAGGCTTGAAGCACTGAGCCTTCTTACTATTCTTACATTTGTAATTTTATTTATTTTCCCTTTTTTTGTTGTAATTTTTTTTGCATGTCATACATACCTATGGTGAACTTATATTATTTTTACACGTTAATCCCCAATCCCATCTCTGCTCCTCTTCCTCTTAACCTCTCCTGCCAGATTCTCTTCTGTTCTCAAGTCTTCCCACATCCGTGGCCTACTGGTTTCTTCTGGTTTGCCTTTGATCACATGTGCCTGAGTACGTGATAGAGCATGAATCTTCTGTCAGTGGTTAGACCATTGCAGAAAGCATCAGCAGTGTGTTTTTATAGAGATAAATTGCAGAATTGTGTGCCCAGATTTCTGAATCCCAAGAGACTATGGAACTGACACCGATGCAATTCGCATGAGGGCTTTACTGCAGGCTCGAACCTGGGCTCCCGACCGACTGACCAACCAACACCAGTGCAGTAGTATCAGGCCGAAAGCAGTTTTTATAGCTTACTGGCAAGGGGAGGGGGCTTCCAACTTAGTAGTTACATGATTGGCTGACAGTCAACAGTTTCGGCGCACAGGGATTGGCGCCCCCCCCCTTGTCCGTGAGCAGTTTGAATTGCAACCTGTATTACCTACAACATCTGGGGTTTCCTATAGCACCTGGAATTTTCTCTTCTGCAGCTGACAATTGGTTGCTGGCCTCAGATTGGCCCGTGCTCAGGCTGGTGTTGCCCTAGGACAGCCCATGGACTTCTAGGTAAGGGGAGAAATGGGGTGGGCAACTCCAGTGGAGCAGCAACGTTGCTCAGCTAGGCACGTGGGGCCGCATTCCAAACTCCCAGCCTGTCTGTAGTCAGAGCTAATGGCCACTCTGACTAGATCACATGAGAGCTCCATTGGGCCACATAAGAAAGCTATATACATGTGGGCTGGAGAGGTGGCTCAGGAGTTAAGCCTCTGCCTTGTGGGCGGAAGGTCCTGAGTTCAGATCCCAGACCCCATGTATAGACGACAGGTGGAAGCGGGGGCGGCCTGCGTTTCTGGTCCTGGTAGGGCAGAGCCTGTGAATCACGGGGCAGAGTAAATAAGGAGGAGGTGGAGGCGGTCCATGGTGGTTCCCAAATCGTCTGTGGTTCACACACACACACACACACACACACACACACACAATTGAATAAACAATAAAAAGTTATTTAAAAAAAAGAAAGCTATATACATGTGGAGAAACATACTTAAAAAAAACTAAAAGAAAACCAAAATCGGGTTCTAGGTCTCCTCAGAATGTTTCACGCACTCATGGCCCCATAGCCGAGGAACGCTCGTCACAGTCTACCAGATCCCTTGTGTCGTGGTTTGAGAAGTGGGTTGTCCCCCCAACAGGCTCGTGTGTTTGAATCTTTTCTTGTTTGGGAAGGTCATGGCACCTTCGGGAGGTGGAATCTTCTTGCAGGAAGGAAGCCACAACGGCTGGGCCTTGAGGTTGATTGGATCTGTCGGGCTTCAGTTAGTTAGTTTGCCCTTACAGCTTACAGCTCTCAAAATCGTTCTCTCTTTCTCTTTCTCTCTTTCTTTCTCTTTCTCTCTCAGTCTCCTTGATGTCTGCAGCGACCTAAGCCGCCATTGGCCTCTGCCCAGCCAGCTGTGTCCTTTTTCCACCATAATAGACTGTATCTTTCCTCTGGAACTGTAAGCCGGGTAAATCTCCCAGTCTCCCTTAAGTTGTTTTTGAGTATTGTCTCACAGCAACAGAAAAGACTAAGTGGTATACTTGTAAGTGGGGTGTCAGGAGTGTCGGGCTCTGAATGTCCGATTTTCACTGGCTTTTGTTTTCCTGTGCTGGCGGTCACACCCAGGACCTTGGGCAGGCTAGACAAGTGCTCTCCCAGGTCACACCCAGGATCTTGGGGCAGACTAGACAAGTGCTCTCCCACTGAGCTACATCCCCAGCCCTTCACAGCACATTTAATCTAATGATGGGGCTTTGATCTTGCATACTGGAGCAGGCCTGAACAGGTGAGAAAGAACACCGATTCCATGGCTTTTCTTGACCGGCATTCAAAGGGGTTTACAGGCTAAATCTGAGGTCCCCGGCCCACAGAAAGTCACTAACAAGCTTCTGTGGAATCCAGGACAGCCTCTGACTTGCCTATGGACTGTTCTAGTTCAGTATATTTACAGGTGCAACTTGTCAGAATAGAATGCCATTTCAAAAGGTCTACGCATCCCCGTAGTGACAGAGCCACTGAATGATAGGCCTTCCATAGAATCTATGTCTCTGCTACTTTTCCAACACCTAAATGATAAGAAAAAAAAAAAAAAAAAAAAAAAAAAGCCTGCTGTTAGACTGGAGAGATGGTTCAGTGGTTAAAAAACTTGCTACCCAAGCAAAAGTTGCCGGGAAGGTGGGCTGACCTGTCTGTAAGTCCAGCGTCTGAAGTTAGAGGCCAGGAGTTCTCAGAGCAAGCTGCACAGTCAGATTTGCCCTATTGGTGAAATCTGGGCCTTACAAGCAAAATGATCTGAGTTTGGATCCCCAGATTCTATATTGAAATGTACTGGTCAAATATGGCGACAGGTTTGCAATTTCAGCCCTGGGAAGCGGAGCCTGAAAAAGCCCAGAGCAAAGCAATAAGTATGTAGAGTAACCTTGGATGGTTTCAGATGTCACCCAGAGCAAAGCAGTAAGTATGTAGAGTAACCTAGGATAATTCCAGATGTCACTCAGAGGCCCACACACTCAAGTGCTCTCTGGTACACACACACACACACACACACACACACACACACACACACACACACACACATTCACGTGTGAAAATAGATAAAAGAATCTTAAGGCTTCTAACTCTGATTCTTCTGATTAGTCTTAACCGTGTTCTTTACCAGTGAAGCCAAGGCCTGCTCTGCATGTGGTGGCCTCCTGGGCCTTCATGGGCACCAGGCCTGAGCTGCACCCCCTCCCCCGTTGCACCCACTTTCTGGTGCCTGTGGTCCTGAACTCTTTTGTTTACTAATTCACTGTGGTGGGGGAGCAAGGTCTTCTTTTTCCTTGTTTATTGTTTCTCCCCTCACCCTCAGCAGCTAGAGGGTTGCTGAAACTTAGAGATTAGTGAGAGAAAATTCTCGGTACATAGTAGATGCACAGTGAGACACTGATAGGTGTAGGCAGAGCGATGGAGAAATGAAGGCAGGAAGGAGGGGCAGGCGCTAAAGAAGCCCCCGTGAACAGAGCTTAAAGTTCATGGCACTCACAACAGTATCTTCATCTCTTTGGTTCCTGGAGCCCCACAACCCTGCCACAGGCCAGGTAGGCATTGAGAAGTCTGTAACCGCCTCCCCCTTCTCCCTCCAGACCCATCCTCCTCCCAGACCCCAACCTGCCTTCTCCTCCGCCCGGGGATGCATGGCATCTTTCCCAGCCATTCTTCCTCCCAGATACCAGCCGTACTGTGTGCCGCAAGGATGCCAAGCAAAAGGCGGCGGCTGGTAGTCGGGTCCAGCCCCGTAGTCAGCAGGAGGTCTGCACACCTCCATGGTGCAAAAAGGCACTTCACGGTGGGCTCGGGAAGCCATGTCAGCATGGCACGGGGCACTATGGTCACTTAGCATGCCCCCTGCATGTATCTGAGGGCCATCACTTCCCATCATGCCAGTGGAGGCGTATCATCAGCCAGAAGGTGGGAGAATACCAGACCATGCCCCCCTTCCTCTTATTCTTCTCCGCCACCACACCCAGCCCCCAAACTGGCTGGGCTCACGGGCTGTAAACAGGCAGTTTGCTACAGGACCAGTGAATACCTGGCCAAGAGTATTGCGGTCCCCTACTCTGGCAGCTCCTTACATCTCTGGAGTGTCCCGCCTAGGAGTCCTGTATTTCTGTTTCCTTGGCTACCACCCCTCTGTGGGGGGGGGGAGCTGACCACCTTGCTCTCCAGTGTATATTTCATCGTGTCAACTTTGCTGGGCTGCTGAAGGGGGCGTGGGATATAGCAGCTTAGAGCAGGGGGTGCGGTTGCCAGGTTTGGGTCCAGAATGAAATATTCCAAGCATAGGGGAGGCTGAGCAGAGCCCCACACACTTGCTCCTACTGCACCCCCTTCACTTTCCAGCCTGCGGTTTTAATTAAGGGCGGAGGGCTGGATTGAGTGTCTTGGCAGAATCCAGCAAGTGGAGTCGCTTCTGGCGGAGGCAGCCGGGAGACTGCACATCACGATCCGGTTCCAGATGTGGGGCTGGAGATCTGGGGAGGATAGAGGAAAGAGAGTGAGAAAATTCAATGTGGCGAGAAAATGGATTTTTCCCTTTCTGGTGCCTGAGAATAATCGAGTTAGGTTGTTTTGTAAGATAATCTGTTTGAGGTTTCGCCTGTTCTCAGCACACTACCAACCCCTCTGCTTTTTGGAAGAAGGGATAGAGGACAGGGAGGAAGAAGGCCAGTATGTGGGGCTCGAGCTATGTATGACTCCTGCCAAGCGCCTCTACTTTGGGCGAGGTTCTGTGGGGTAACTTTACTGTCTACAGTCCTGGGGGGGGGCAGATCCCTCTCCCTAGGTCCTGCCTGGCCACGCTCTGTCCTGCTGATAATGCCTATCACACCGCTCTTCCAGCCTCCTCTGCTCAGGATTTGGAAAGGGCTGAAAGGCTTCTTCACATTGCTAGAAACCTGCAGACTTGGACCCTCCCTCCCCTCCTTTCCTTCTGTGCCTTCAGTTCTGCCCCTGGCCTCTCTTTCTGTAGTTTGAAAGGAAAGTTCTCATGTCAGTCTTGCCTTACAGTGAGGTCTTTTCCTTGTCCATCCAGAGAATATTCAGTAACCACCGTGCTTTATCTAAGGGCATAGCTAAACAGGACTTGACGCTTTCTGGCCAACAGAAATTCCATTAAAGGGTTTGGGAAGTAGTTCGGTTGGTAAAGTGTTGGCAGTACAAACAGGCAGACCTGAGTTCAATCCCCTGCACCCCCATAAAGAAGCCAGGCGTGGCGGCACCTGCTTTAATCCCAGTGCTAGAGAGACAGAGGCAGGCAGAATGTCGGGGCTCGCTGTCCAGTCAGCCTAGTCTAGTCTAATCAGCAATTTCCCAGCCAATGAGAGACCTACCTGGTAATAACCAAGGCAAGTCGGCAAGTTGGGTGAGTGCGTAAAAGTACTTGTGGCGCAAACCTGATGACTTGAGTTCGATGCCTGGAACTCACATAAAATGTAGAAGGAGAGAGTCAGCTCCACAAAATTGTGCTCTGACGGCCATGTGTGCACTGTGAGACCCGTGTGCACTGTGAGACCCGCGTCCACAAGCATACACCAAGCACGTGCACACATACACATACATATATGCATACAATAATATATTTTTCAAAAAAATCTTTAAAATAAAACCTTTCTCCATCTCTAAGGTGAACAGAACTTGATGAACAATGTTAGGTTCAACTTCCTCCACGTGCATGCATGCCAGTACATACATGAGCCCCTGCACACATACAAACACACACGCATCCCTTCAGATGGGTCTCCATTTAGACTCCCTGGGTGTCCTGTTTGTCCCAAAGTGGACAGACAAGAACAAGGAGCGGGCTTTCTGTAGCTTCCCCCTTGCCTTGTTTACTGACCAGTGACCACTGCCAAAAATCTTATACATGAGTTTAACTCAATCGAACCAGAGGTCTTCGGACATCGCCATTCTGAAGTGCTCTTACCACCCTTCGTGGCTGCTTTTATTAGGAAGTGCAGGTATCACACACACACCGGATACAGTGTCAGAGGCAAAGCAGAGCATACAAGGACTGCCCTTCAGTGCAGACAGGAGACAGCTGGGCTTGCTTCGAGGCTGAGCAAAACACTAGACTCCTGAGAATCACAGGCAGAAAGGAGAGTGACCATGCCTTGCCTCCAGCATTCTGGGAGCAGGTGTTCAGACCTTCCGTCCCTCAAGTCTCCAGCCAGTCAAAGTCTAAGGATGTCTGGTAGCTAGGGGACAAGATGTCATTATTTCCAAGGAATTGGGAGGGGGTGGAGAAGGTACAATCAGGCCTTGCAGAAAGCACTAAGTCAGCCCACTGCCCTCTACGTGCATTCAACAAATTGTATGGGGTAGGGCACAGATGTGGACACCTATGGAGACTAGAGGCAAATGTTGGGTGTCATCCCTCGGGAGACTTCTGCCGTGCTATGAAGACAGAGTCTCTCCCTGGGACCTTAGACTTTCTCGTTAACTAGGGTAGTTAGCCAGGGATTCACCTGTCTGCCTCCCCAAGCACTGGTCTTATAAGGTAGCGCCTCTTCCCCAGCTTTCTCTGTGAGTGCTGGAGATTGTACTCAGGTCTTTATACTGGTGCGGTGATCACTTTGCTGACCAAGGTATCCCCCAACCCCTTTCTCCCCTTCCACTGCACCTCATTACTGAAGTTCCCATCAAGCAGGATGGCCTTTTGGAGCCATAAAAACCTGGTGATGAACTTCCGCTTCTGTTTCTGAAACCACCCTGGATGGAGAGTTAGGACTCTTGGATTCTTAGCCGAGTACCACCATAGAACTCGCCCTGAGGGGAAAAATGCCACTCAATGGACACAGGTGCAGGCAGATGTTCTCCAAGTCCTTTCCCCAAATCTGACTATGTATCAGGTCTTCAGCTTGTCTTCCTGAGGGTCAGGAGAAGTTCACAAAAGGGGATGTTCCCACTGAGAGCACGCACTGTTTTCTAGAGATAGTATCACACAAACAAGTGCTACACCCTGGTCCTTGGAAATTTTAAAAATAAACCTTATTTAAAAAAAGCTGCGGGGCTGGAGAGGTAGCTCGGGGGTTAAGCCTCTGCCTTGCAGGTGAAAGGTCCCGAGTTCTGATCCTAGACCCCATGTATGCATATGTGTAGGAAGAAATTGTGTGCATGCATGTGTCATGGGTACATTCATGTGTTATGCATGCATATGCATATGTGCGTGTACTTGCACATGTGTGTGTGCATGTGTATGTAGGGGAAGGGGTTGTGCGTGTGCATGTGTGGAGGGAAGCACTGACTATAAGAAGTCACACTTGAGGCTGGAGAGGTGGCTCAGGGGTTAAGCCTCTGCCTTGCAGGCGGAAGGTCCTGAGTTCGGATCCCAGATCCCATGTATAGACCCCAGACGGAAGCGGGGGCGGCCTGTGTTTCTGGTCCTGGTAGGGCGGAGCCTGTGAATCCCGGGACAGAGTAAAAAAGAGGAGGTAGAGGCGTCCATGGCGGTTCCCGAATTTGCCCATGGTTCTACACACATAACACACACACACACACACACACACACACACACACACACACACACACGCGTGCGCGCAATTGAATAAATAAATAAAATATTTAAAAAAGCTGCAATCTCTGTTTTGTAATCTGCCATAAAGTCAGTGGGGGCAGCATGGTGGCCTCTATCCTCGAGATGTTATGTCAACACTGGACCGAATTCAATTCCAATGGGGTCGGAGGGTGATTGGAGCGATAAGCAGAATGCTGGCTTGCATTTCTTGACTGGAACAGCTGTGCATGAGCTGAGTGATATGTGTTCTTCCCAAGGTGATAGAGACATGTGTTTCTGTTGCTCCCTTCTCCACTGGGGCTCCTGACTGTCTGTGGTAGGCGATTTTAAATCGGGAGGAGGAAGGGGTGTATGGGGGGAAAGTATAGTTTCCTTTGCAAAACAAGCAGGTCATTTTCTTCGTATCAGTTTCTCTCTGCTGAGTGTTCTCATGCCGGGCTGTGCTCTCTTTAGGGCAGGCTGAGATGGGGTAGGAGACAAGAAGATCCAGTGGAGGGGCTGGGCTGGGGATGCAGTTTACTTTGTGAGCATTTGCCAAGCGCACACACAAAGTCCTGGTTCAATCCACAGCACAGCATGCATTAGTTGTGTTGGTATGTCTCTAAGTCCAGGAATCACACATTCAAGGTTGTCGTCATGCTTTAAAAAAAACTAATGGGTACTTGTCTCCCCTTTTTTCGTGTCTCTGGAGGAGGGGCTGTATGTGTATATGTTTTTATTTATGCACACACACGTGCAAGATTGTTATTGGGAATCATCCTCAATCACTCTTTCATGCTGTTCTTTTGAGGTTAGGTCTCTAATTAAACCCAGAGTTTAGGGCTAGGCAGCTTGCTCTAGGGATTCCCAGGCTCCATCTTTGGGGGTTGGAGTTATAGACAAGCTACCCACACTGCCTGGTATTTTGATGTGGGATCTGGAGATCCGAACTCTAGTCCTTTTGCTTAAGCTACAATCACTTTAACCCCAAGCCATCCCTCCAGCCTTCTGATTGTCAATCACTCCTTATCCTTCCTATGGTGAGACACAAGCTGACTGCTTTCTGTGGAGGAATTAATGGGTGCTGTAGGAAAAAGAGTTCTGTAAGAGACTGTCCTATCTAAATATCCAGTTCTGAAAGTCGTGGTTCTCGGAGGAGTTCTGTTGGACCGGTTCGGCTGTGAGAAAGACTGTCTTGACCTCAGCAGAGCCCCGGGCTTCTCTGTAGCTTCTTGGGAGCTGAAACTGGATGGAAGAGGATGAGCAATGGCCCCTGACCTCAGGCCTGACGCTGTACGATGGGGTCAATCTCCCTGCTTGAAATGAGCATGATGAAGGAGACGCCTTGTCTTTGTTTATAGCTGTGCAAAACAACTCTCTGGACAAACCATGACTCAAGCAAGATAGATGCTTCAAGGAGGGTGCAAAGGCTGGGGTGGTGGACCATTAATCACCGTCCCCAGATAGGCAGCTGAACCCCAGGGCTGAGGTGGGATGGGCTCTAGGGGTTTGTCCTGTAAGCAATCAGAGAGGTCTTCCCAGCCACGGAGACATCCCCAAAAGCCCAGGAGAGGACTTCACTCAAATCTATGTGTCCTCTTCACAATCCTCCCCTCCTCCTTCCTGCTGCTTCCTGAATACGGCTCCAATATGTGGCACATATGTTGTTTCCATTTGCCTGTGTGCTGCTGATAAATTCATGACCAAACACCTTAGGGGAACGAGAGGGTTTATTCTTATTCATGATCCTTCATGACACAGTCTGAGCTCACTCAGCAGGACAGTTCACGCCAACACCAGGAAGCCAGGGAGCGGTCACATCATATCCACAAGGGATTACTGAGAGAGGGGCAAACCTTACCTGCCAGATTGCAAGTCTGTCTGAATGTGCCGAAGCATGCCAAACTACTCAACCAACTCCCTCCGTGATACTCGCCTGCCCGGGGAATGGTCCCACCCCATGGGCTGTGTCCCACCCACCATGGGCTGGGGGGCTTCCCATATCAAATAGATACTTTCCCGGAGGCCTGCTCAGGACCTGCCTCAACTAACTCTTCGCAGATGTGCCCAGAGCTCCGTCTTCCTTTGTCAAGTGGCCACCTATGCATCTAACTGGCACGTGCGTGTGCTGGGTCTAAGGAACACCTGTGGAGGTTAAAGATGATCCAGGGAGATTACTGCTGAGACACACATGCAAGGCAGAGGATATGCACCTGAGCACGAACATGCACAAAAGTCAATAGCCCGAGACGGGCAGGAATTTCATCTTCCTGATTTTCTGCTTCTCGCCCCTCAGGTCCTAATGAAGTGTCGCTTTCTCTCAGCAGCCTTCCCCAACATTCCGAGACATGGTTAGCTGCTGCAATATGTGTTCCCAAGACGGTCTGTGCTCCACTGCCGGTTGAGTTGTTTGCATATCCTCTTCTATCCCCCACCCCCATACTGTGGCTTATGCTACAGCAGAAGCTTCCCCTGTCTCCCTCACTCCTGGCTTGATGCATGTTTGTTGAGAGTTTCTGTAAACTGTATGAATGATGTCGTCTGGGAGAGGAGATGTTAAGTGCAAGAGGAAGGACTCCATCTGGCCCGAAAGCTAAGTTAGCACCTATGGGCAGAGATGATGGTTATTTAGAAGAGTGGCTTTCAAAGCTGTGGGCCTGGGCCACCAGCAGGATTCTGGGAATTTGTTAGAAATATACATCCTAGATCCATCCTGTCCTTCCTAGGTTTGGGACTTGGAAGAAGGGCAAGGCAGTCAGGGATTTAATAAGCTATGATAAGGTTGCTATGATTCCCAGCCAAGTGTGAGAAGCCCTCTCTTGGCCCCTTGTTATGATGATTCTGCATTAACCGGAGAAGCCAGCGGGCTCTCACTTACTGACTTGGTCCTGTCTGAGAGCAGCCCGAGCACATGGAATTCATCTCTCCTGTTGTCTTTGGTTGATCGGTAGTGACTGTTTGGAGCTCTTGTGTCAAAGCTGCTGAGGTCATGACGTGGCGAAGGGACCCAGGAATAAGGACGGCCCAGACACAATGAGGGAATGGAGAGTTTGAGATGACTGATCAGCGACCAGAAACGAGGGTGCCCCAAGGGGAGTGGCGAGTGGACAGATTGATACCTAGAACTGCAGGAAGTATGTGGGTTGGGGTAAACAGAAGTGGGGTTCCCCATCCTAGAAAGTTAGCAGGAGAGGGGAGAGCGGAGGAAGGACATGTGACCCGAGCTGACTTAGTGTCCTATTCCATCACCATAATAAATAATTGATCAAACATTTCAGGGAAACGGGGATTCTTTATTAAGATTCGGGAACCCAGGCTATAGAGTGTTACCAGTGATGGAGCCGAGGGAAGGAATTGGCCATACCATATCCACAGCAAGAGCCAAGGGACCAAGGACCAGCACCTATCAACTTGGTGCCAACCTTCCAAAAATACAAGCCAGTGTTCTCCATCTCCGTTCATTTGCCCAGTGCATAGTCCCACCCACTGTGGGCTGGGTCTTCTCACATCAGTTATGCAAGCAAGACATTCTCCTATAGGCTCGCCCAAGTGTCAGGTTGATAGCTGAAACTACTTGACCTGGAGGTGGAGGGAGAAGTAGAATCAGGGCCGGAGCAGCTCAGGGCCAGGGGTACCAGGAGGCCACAGTGGCAGGGATGCAGAGGGACGAAGAACAAAACAAAGGGACTGTTGGGGTGCACCATGAGAACCAGCAGAGTGTGAGGACATCAGGACAAAACCAGGAGCCTTGCTGAGAAATCTGCAGGTCACCCGGGGTTCAGCAACAGTGCTGTAGCACTTGTGTGTAGGAATGACTGGGTGCTGGACTCAGACCTGCCAAGTCTCTCCTGTTCCACACCATCATTTGTTTGGTTTATAATGCAATAATTAAATATTTGCCCAAATGAAAGCATACTTTGTTAAGCAGATCTCTTATTATTCGTGTGAGTCACTGCTTAATAACGCCGGCTCTTTCTTCCAGGCCCTATGAAGGTAACTTCTTTGGAACTGGTGATGGAGATCAAAAGCTTTTCAAGACTTCTGCTCATAGGTTGGGCCGCTGTGGTTCCCGGCCAGCAGGAAGGGGGAGGGATACCTGGCCGTTCTCATTCCTTTCATTGCTAAGGTTCCAGAAGATTGTGGAGAACAAGGTCATGTTGTTCTCCTGGAGCATAAGGTGGAGGAGCCTCAACTGTCTTGGTTTTGTGGCTGCTGTTCTTCTTTTTTTTTTTTAATTTTTTTTATTATTATTTATTCAACCGTGTGCATATGCGTGTGTATGTGCGCGCGCACGTGTGTGTGTGTGTGTGTGTGTGTGTGTGTGTGTGTGTGTGTGCGTGTAGAACCACGGACGAATTCGCGAACCACCATGGGCGCCTCCACCTCCTTCTGCCCCAGGATTCACAGGCGCCGCCCTACCAGGACCAGAAGCGCAGGCCGCCCCCGCTTCCGCCTGGCGTCTATACGTGGGATCTGGGATCCGACCTCAGGACCTCCCGCCTGCAAGGCGGAGGCTTAACCCCTGAGCCACCTCTCCAGCCCTGTGGCTGCTGTTCTTACATACTCAGGACTCTTCAAGTCTAGCTTGTCCTTCATTCTCTCCTTTCCTAAAGGGACAGTGTTCTTGTCAACCTCCCCCATATTTGTAGCCTAGGAATGGCGGCAATGACTTCATGACCCGCGGTGCGTCGCCCTCTGACCTTCCTATGTAGGGTGGACTGAGTCATCCGAACATCTTCTCCATGCACGGCCAGAGAGGGAGCCCCGGAACGCCGCTGAGTTCCTCCCGGGAGTGTAACACCTGGAAGTCATCGTGTATTGTAGGGATTTCACGAATGCCAGCTTGACTTGCAAAGGAGGAGGAGGCAAGTGATGCTTCGAGAGCTACAGATGATGGCTTTTGCCTCACAAGCCAAAGGACCCGAGTTCAGATCCCTTGTAAAAATGCCTGCCAGGCAGAAATGGCTGTGGCCTATATCTCTGGCCTAGGGAAAGCCCAGAGCAAAGCTATAAGGAGGCCGGAATTCCAACCTCAGAGATCAAAAAAAAAGTGGTGGAAGGAGTGACCTGACTTCTGCAAGCTGATCTCTGACCTCTACACGCATACACACCTACAGTGCTGTTCTTCTTCGCAGTCTCAAGTAAATAACTAAACAAATAAATGAATAGCAAAATATTTTAAGAAGACAAGCCCAGTAGTCTAACGATAATAATAAGATAACAATCTGAAGATCTCCCATCGTTCCCGCCGCCTCTGGTTTTCCCCATCACCCATCATGGCATATAGCGTCATCTTGGGAGAAGAAACTGTTATCATCTGAGCTTTTGGGAAATGCTAAGATTTTGTGGAACTACAGCAAGCTGTTTCCCAGTCATAGTCTAGTCTATCGAAACTATAAACACTGGCATCAGCAGAAAAGCAAGAACTCTGGGAACCCCAAAAATGGGTTTGTTTACAAAAACAAAAAAACAAAAAAACAAAAAACAAAGACAAAGCAAGAGAGCACTGGCATATACTGTCCAGACACGTAGAGGAACTCAAGCCGTGGAAGGTTCAAGGTCCCACTTCTGGGGGACATCAACCCCGGGAGGATAGAAACCCCCGTCCTGCAGGCAGTCAGACCCTCTGGCCCAGGAGGGCTTGGCAGCAGCTTTCAGGTCTGACCTAAAAGGTGCCCCCTTGTCAAAGAAGACAGATGGGCCCTGCCTAACCCTGGGGTGGGGGTGGGGGCGGCAGAGGAGAACAAGAGGGCACCAGAAGGGTCTTTCAAATGCCAAAGCAAGACCGATGACCAGAGACCCCAGGAACAAGAAAAGGGACAGATGTAGCCAGTAAATCGGTGACAGCCATGAGAGAGAATAGGGAAATTGGGGTCTGTACAGAAATACAGAGAAGAGAAGCCGTGTTGGTTTCATGCAGACATCTGGCTTTCCAGCAGATGGAGTTGTTACCACATGGAAGAGACATCTGACTGGTGAACCTACCCCCAGCGGTCCCCTCTTCCCCTACTTCAAGGACAGAATCTTCTGTCCCTGAGGAGAGGCCCAGGGGATCCCAGCAACTTGTATACCCCGAACTTTAGCTGAGTGGCACTTGAGAAAAAAAATTTTTTTCAGAGGGACCCAGGGTTCTAAATGCAGAGGCTTCGCTTGTATATGGAATGAGAGGGCTAGTCCGTTGTGTCCTTGCCTGTCTCTCTGGCCCTGATGGGCTGTTTTCTGGGCTTTGTGTTTAGAAACTGTAGTCGGCCAAGCTTCTGTTTGCTTACTGATCAATGTGTATTAGCGTGACTGCTTTGGGAATGAAGGTACACACACACACACACACACACTTAATCTCTTAATCTGCAGGTCCAGGGTCAAGTCGTTTTCAAAGCTTGCCTGCATTCCGTTGGGGTTTTCTGAGGACTCGGGCCAGATACTTTTATTACAAGTTTGAAGACATGAACAGCGATAGGCTAGAAGCTAGCAGCTAGGCATCACTCATTAACATAAAAAAAAATCCAAAGTGCTGAAGAAAGGTGTCTTTTTGATGGACAGTTGTCCTGAAGTTCTTAGGGTTAGGGGGTCATTATTTCAAAACTACTGTCTGATGCTTTGTTCTCTCACTCCGAACCAAATGGTACCCATGGGACTTCCTGAAGGATTATCTCTAGAAAGGCCATGTGGCTCACAGGCTTAACAGGATAACTCTTTGTAGCTTGATTTTTTTTCCCCTGGACTTTTTCCCTAATGATTATTAACACAAGAACTCAAAGCTTATTCAAATTTTTTTTTCAGAAGACAGAAAAAGGCTCATTGAAACTTTAGACTTAGAATAAATTCCACAAAGAGGGTGATGGGTCAATAGGCACAAATTATGCTTCTGGTAGCTGCTCATTTTTCCCAAAAGCATTGCGCCCATCATCATACAAAGATACTGCTTTTGTGTTGAGTTTAAGGCATATGTAATTTAAAAAAAAAAAAAAGAGGTCATGGGCTGGAGAGATGGTTCAGGGGTTAAGACTCTGTCTTTCAAGCAGAAGGTCCTAAGTTCGGATCCCAGGTCCCACTTAAAAAAAAAATGCCAGACAGAAACTGTGGCGGGTTCCAACCCAGGTGGGTGGAACCTGGGAAATCCCAGGGTGAAGCCAGAAGGAGGTAGAAGCAATCCAGGTTGATTTGGAAGTCACTCTTGGGCCTCCACAGGAACATACAGTACACACACACACACACACACACACACACACACACACACACACACACACGAAATAAATAAATAAAAATATTAAAAAAAAAATAAAAGAGAGGAGATAGCTCAATCAAGAAGCATGGAAACCTGAATTCAAAACCCAGAACCCTTGTTTTTTTTTGTTTTTTTGTTTTTTTTTAAATGAATGAAAGAAAAGAACACCAAAGAAAAGAAAAGAAAAGAGAAAAGAAAGAATGCCAACTAAGCACAGGGACTTGGAAACCAGTTATAGAAGCTGTGATCCCGATGCTGTAAGTAGGTAGAGACAGGCAGCTCGCTGGAACTTGCTGCCTACCAGCCCAGACTTCTTGGTGAACTTCAAACCATTCAGTGATCCCATCTCAGAACCAAGTTTTTGACCTCTACCTGGGAAACATAGTTAACTCTGCCTGGAGTATCTTCGAAAGAAATCATATATATATATCTTTTACTTTAAGGATACATGCTAACAAAGTAATTTAACTTGTATCATGTGGATGGAAATATAGAATTTAAAAATCAAAGGCACAACATCCTTGAATGTCTTCTGGCCTACACATGCACACACACCTACACATATGTATACACATGTGCGCACATACTCATTCTTCCTGTTAATCCTAAGTGTGTCCAGCAAAGGCTTGGTGCTAGATATAAAGGTCTAGTCAGGGAATCTCAGGCATGTAGCTCAGAATCCCACCCAGCGCAGCGATTAGAAGCACTTAGAGGTTTTCTTGCCAGCCCAGACCCCTCTTCCAAATTCCTCTTGGTTCAAGTAGCGGTCACCCTCCTCGGGCCAAGGAACTCCTAGCAGTCCGCCAGCGGAATATCTGGACTGTCTTTTGATCTTCTATTTTCGTTCTCCACCCAGAGCTATTTAATCTCTTCAGAGAGAGGCGGACACATTTGTTACTTGACCATCAGTAGTCCAAGGTTTTTGTGGTTTATACACACACACACACACACACACACACTCAATACATCACGGGTTTGCAGTGAAACCCAAGCCTTCCACACTAGTTCACTTTACCTTGTTGCACATAAATTTGCCCAGAAAGACATGATCAGTTTGGGTTTTTAACACTCTTGAAGGCGTCTTAGATTTCTGCTGGGTAGCTGTTTGGTTGGTTCACCCCCTCCCCCTCAGACTTTCCATGATTCATTCATCTGTTCAGAGAAGCTATAGGAAACCCACCGAACCGGCACCGAGTCCCCACAGTTGTGCGCAGGCGGAGCTGCATAAATCCTCCCCGGATGGAGCTTGCAAGCAAACTCCATGCACCCCTCATTGCTTCAGGCTGGCCACATCACCCGAATTTCCAAAAGACGGCAGATTCCTCCACCTGCCAGCATTCACTGTTTTCTGTTGTTCACCTCGTTGTGTGTGCCCAGCTTCAGGTGGCGAGGGGCAGACAGAAGGCAGAAGACACCTGTGTAGGCCAAATGGCAGAATTAGCACTCATGGGCCATGGCTGTCTGTTTTATTCCGTGTGTGTGTGTGTGTGTGTGTGTGTGTGTGTGTGTGAAGTATGTGGTGGCGAGTGTGTTTGGTACATGTGAAAGCCAGAGGTAGATGTAGTATATCTTTCTTTCCTGTCCATTTTTGGAGACAGGGTCTCTCGCTGGACCTGGAGATCAATCCAGCTGGACTGGCTGACCAGCAAGCCCCAGGGACCCTCCTGGCTCCACCTCCCAGCATTGGGGTGGCAGGCATGTGCCACCACACCTGGCTTTTTATGTAGGAGCTGGGGATCTGAACTCGGGTCCCTGTGCATGTGTGGAAAGGAGTTTATTGATTGAACCATGTGCCTAGACCTTGGCATCCAATTGTTTGTTTGGTTAGAGTGTTCATTCGATTCACTGGAGTATGATGAATGCAGAGGGAGGGGCGGATTTTAAGATGTTTGTATGGACTGACATAGTGATTTTTTTAAAAATAGTGAAATATATACAACACGAAATTTACCATCTTTGTCATTTTATTTTATTTTGTTTTTTCTTCGCACATGTATATGTGCCTATGGAGACTCAACGGTGACATCAGGAATCATTCTGGATTGTTCTACCTCCTTGTTGCATTGCTAAGGGATTCCCAAACTCTGCCTTCCAGGGTTAGAATTACAGGCTGTTGTCATGTCCACCTGGCATTTACTTGGGATCTTGGATCCAAACCCAGGTCCTTTTGCTTGTGAGCAAAGGCTTCAAACCTTGGACATCTCCCCAGCTTCCCCAGCATCGCATTCAGTCCTGCGGCATTAAACATGTTCCCATCATTGTGCAACTTGATTCCTGAACTCTTCCTCCTGTAGAATAGAAACTCCTCCCATTAAGCAGTAACTCCAGAGCTGGAGAGATGGCTCAGTGGGAAAGAGCACTTGCTCCGGAAGCATGTGGACTTGAGTTCAAATTCCCAGCATCCACATAAACTTTGAACATGGCTGTGCTTGCTTTTAATTCCAGCACGAGGGACAAGACAGGCAGATCCTAAGAACTCACTTAGCATTAGGGTATGTCTATGACCACACAGGCAAGGTGACGCATGGACTGAATTCAAGGAAATTATCATCACAAAGCTCTCCTGGCCATGTGTGTATTTATGTGTGTGCTTGTCTCTGTGTGTGTGTGTGTGTCTATGTGTATGTTTGTCTGTGTGTGAATATCTATCTATGCATGTGCTTGTCTGTGTGTGTGTATGTGTGTGTATCTATGTGTATGTTTGTCTGTGTGTGAATATCTATCTATGTGTGTGCTTGTCTCTGTGTCTTTATGTGTGGTGTGTGTGTGTGTGTGTGTGTATGTGTGTTTCCTTATATGTATGTATGTGTGTGGTCTGTGTGTATCTGTGTGTATCTATGTATATGTGTATATCCTTATGTGTATGTATGTGTGTGGTCTGTGTGTATCTGTGTGTATCTATGTATATGTCTGTGTATGGATACATGTGTATTTGTGTGTCTGTGTACCTTTGAGTATGTATATATGCATGTGTGCCTATGTGTGTATGTCTCTGTCTGTGTATGTGTTATGTGTGTATATGTGTCTTTGTGTTTGTTTGCATGTATGTGTGCCTGTGTGTATCTGTGTGTATGAATGTATACCTACTTATATGTCTGTGTGTGTCTGTATATGTGTGTATATGCATGTTTGTGTGTGTATGCATGTTTGTGTTTACGTGTGTGTGCCTGTGTGTATCAGTGTATATGCATGTATGCCTGCTTATATGTCTGTGCTGTCTGTATGTATGTGTATATGTGTGTGTGTGTGCGTGTTCAGGGGGAGGTTGTCACTCCAGCCTCTGGTTCTGTTGACGTACATTTTCACTGAGACTGAGCAGACTCGTGGGTGGGAATGCTACAAGAACAACAGCGAGCCCCTTGTTTGTTCCCATGGCCCAGCCAGCGTGACCTTGCACACCCGGACCCCTTCACTCACAGGCTGAGGCAGGAAGAGAGCCAGCCGTGGTACATGAAGAGCCCGGATTCTTCAGGGAGATCCTGTCTCAGAAAACAAGCTAAGCCAAGTTGCACGTGTCTGTAGGAGCTGGCGGCCTGGGGACCTCACAGCACGGGAGATGCCATTCAAGGGGCCTCTCTCTGCTGACCCGTTAATAAAGTGCAACGTTCAGGTGGCCGCTGGCAAGAAACACGATGAGAAAGGAAGCAGAGTTGTGGGCTCCTGAACAGCACGCCCGAGGATGGCTACCGAGCCAACCAATGGAGCCCTAAAGTGCGACCAAGAAGCCCTGGACTTGTTCTCCCTGCTCTTTGGGGGTACCTTAACTTGGCCATGCCTCCACGATAATTATCAAAGAAAACAAAAGACTCAACAGTGCGGGCAGCCTAATAATTTACTGCCTTCGGGTCAGGAAGATTTTTCCTAAAGGTAGAGACTGCTGGGGTCCCCCACCTAGCCAGACCTTTTCCACCTCCGGCTGCCACTTTTGCAATAAAAGATAGTTATTTCCTATGTCTGCCATTCCTATAAAAACTTCCACAGGCAGACGGGCATTCCACCGTTTCCTGAGCATCTAGTTTTAGGGCAGAAGAAAGGAAGCTGACTTTTATGAAGTGGCTGTGTGTTTTTTTTTTTTTTAAACACGCATTGCTTTTACAAGCGTTGGTTTATTTGATTCCTAGTCAAGTCTTTGAGATAAATGTTGCCGTGGGCATCCTGACAGATCAGAAAAGCGAGATTCCTAGACAGATCAAGCCAGGGACACAAGCTAAGTTAAAGGACTCAGATTCAAAACCATGGAAGGATCATGTAAAGATTCTCCCTCTCCCTCACCCCCTCAGACACATGCGGATGCATGCATGTCCCCCCCCATGCGGATGCATGCATGTGTGTGATGCTGGCTATGTCCTCAATTGTTCTGCACTTTACGTTTTAGTGCATGTTTAGATTTTATGTGGGTACTGCTGAAACTCAGGTCTTCATGCTTGTGGGCAAGCCCTTTGCCGAGTGAGCCATCTCCCAGCTCTCACTCCATCTCTCTGTCTCTGTGTGTGTGTGTTTTATATGTGCACGTATGTACATACATGTTCATGAGAATGTGTCAGAGTGCACGCATGTGCATGTATGTAGAGGCAGGCAAAGGTCAACAGTGAGTGTCTTCCACAGTTGCTTCTCCCTTATTGAGTTGCTTCTCTCTTCATGGAGCCTAGAGCTCATGGGCAAGCAAGCCCGGCTCAGGGATCTGCCTGACTCCACTACCACCACCAGCTCACATGCCCTGCTCTATCTGGGCGCTGAGAATCTGAACTCAGACTCTATCTTACTCAGCAAGTGCTTTGCCGTTGAGTCACGCCTCCATCCCCGCTCTTCTCTTCCGTCTCTACTTCTTCCAGCGGGTTCTGGAGCTGGTTGTTTGTCCCGAGGTCTAACCGGTGCCTCCTCTGTGGCTTTGAAGAGACAACTAGGGGTTTGAAGACCCAACTGAGTCCCCCGGGCTTTGGCTCGGGAGTAGAAAGGATGACAGCAGCACTCTCGCCACGGGTCTTGGGGAGCTTGAAAGCGAGGCTGCACCTCTTGAACTCAGTGGCCACTGTCCAGGTTGCCCCACAGTGGAGGAACGGGCCGCACTGCACGCTGCCTCCGCACACAGCCTTTGGTTTTCCTTCCTTGTCTCTGCCCAACCTTCTCCCCCAATTACCATAAAATACTGTTGCAGTCTGAGGTGTCAATTAGGCTCTGGCACGAAGCATTCAAGCCACGCTTTGTGTGCCCCCCTTCTCCCCACAAGAACATCCTTCCCTGAGCTCCCTTTGAGAGGGAACCCCCGCTGCCTGCCTAATTCCCCTTTCATGCCGCCACCCGGGCACCTCCTCTTCTCATATGTCCGGAGCCTTGTTTGTCTTTGGGGGAAGCGAAATGCTTGCCCCGTGATTGTGCCAGGGTGGATCGACATCTTCTTAAGACCCACGGAGGAATGAAAGCCAGGCTCCCTCCAAGGGATAATCCCCCTGTATTCATCAGGCTGAATGCGCAGCCTGAATGTTGAAGGGCCCGTTCCTCATAAATGGCAATGGGGAGAGCCCCCAACCCCCTCTTTTCTTCCTTCCCCTTGCTTGTGCAGATTTGGGTGGAACGTGTTTCGCCTGCAGAGAGGGCCTGAGAAGACCCTTTAGCAAGTAGCTGGGGCCCAAAGGGGGCCAGAGAGTCCGTTTGGGGGTCCTGGTTTCCATTCCCAGGTTAAGAAGGTTCCTTTGCCACATTTGCTGTGCAAATCCAAGGACCTTGGGAATAAGCCCCCTGAGGCCCCCCAAAGCGAGCCCTCATTCCCAGGCTCCTGTACACTCTTGGGGGGAAAGGTTGCCGGGAAGGATAGGAGGGGGGCTCTCTGATGTCCTTTGTGTCTGTCCCTGCCCTGTCTGGCTCGCTGTTTGTTTTGTTTTGAAACCTCCTGGCTGTCTGGGATTGAGTCTGTTCAGCCCCCTTGGTATTGAGATGTATAAATGAATTTGTTAATGGAACTGCCCGAGCTGGTTGTTTGTCTGTTTGTCTTTCTGTCCATCAATCAATCAATCATCTAGTTTTATCATCTAGTCATCTATGTTGCTCTATCACCTATCTATGTATCTATCATCTACCTATCTAGCTATCATCTCTCTAACTAGCTAGCTATTAGCTGTCAATCTATGATCTATCATCTGTCATCTACCTACCTGTCTATTATCTATCTCTATCATTCGTCTGTCATCCTTCTTTCATCTAGCTTGCTAGCTGTCTATCTGTCTGTCTATCATCAATGTATCTATCATTACGCTCAATGCTAGGCATGATAGGGATTCATGAAAGACACCAGGGGGTCTCTGTCTGTGACCTTGAGCAGCTCCAGACAGCTGTCTGGACCCTGTCTGTGGTATAAAGACAAGAGTTAGACTCACTACATTCTGCCTTAGAGTCTGGAATGACAGTCAGTGAGACAAAGATTTCAAGCCAGCTAAAAGATAAAGCTGTGGTTAAGAAGAATACAACTCAGGGACCAGAGAGGGTCATTTGGTGAACTGCTTGCCATCCAGGGATGAGAGTCTGAGTGCAGATCCCCAACCACGTAAAATCTGGGTGTCGAGGAGATGGCTCAGTAGTTAGAGCCTCACAAGCAAAGGGACCTGAGTTCAGACCTTCAGATCCCACATAAAAATGGCAGGCAGGGAGGATGGCAGCCTCTAGTTCTAGCCCTAGAAAGTAGAGCCTGGGAAGCCAGACTAGCCCTACTGGTATGTTTTGTGTTTCATTCAAGACCCAGGCTCCCAACAATAGGGTAGAAGAGCAATTAAGGATGATTCCTGCTTATCATCCTTTGGGCCTTTATAAGCATCCACACTCAAATATACTTATGCACATGCACTCACACACATATGTGCATCCACTTGCATGCAAGCAAGCACACACACACACACACACACACACACACACACACACACATACCATACACACATGTATCTGAAAACCCAACCACAAATCATATTCAAAAAAAGAAATAAATAACATGGCGAGTATGCATGCCAGTTAGATATGGATGCCAACCTGACTACTGAAAACTGAGCCTTTGGACATATTTATGAAGAATTAGTAGTCAAGGCAATCCTGACCAAGCCTATGAGAGATTAGCACATGGTGGGCGGGACCTTCCCTATGTCGCTGAATAAGATGGAGAGAGCCGGATCGTCCTTCAGTAGACAGGATAAGAGAGTGTCCCTCTCTCGGTTCGCTGTGTGGATGTGGCAGACCAGTTGCCCTGGCTCCTGGGGTGGCTCTGAACTCTCTGGCTGTGCTGATAAACAGTAACTGAGAATCATAGAAAGAATAGAACCTTCTTGCTCCCCAAAGTTATTTGGGTACTGCGTCCGTTCCGCCACAGGAAAATGAACACAAAACGCAATAGAGAAATATTGACTTTTGGCCTCTACACCTGCACACATGCGCGCGCACACACACACACACATACACGAACAAGTACATGCACCCCTTACACACACACACATAACATACTCCAGTAATACAGAGAAATGGGATGGGTCTTATCCCGATTAAGGCTGCCAGCAAACACAAACCCAAGATGCCCAGTTAACTTTGAACCTTAGATAAGCAGTGAATAATGCTTAAGTGTCTAGTGTAAATCTGTCCCATGCACTGTATGCTGGAAATATAAGTGATTTGCATTTGATGGGGAGACTCTGATCCCGAGAGATCCTGCAGACTGGAGACTTGTGGGAGGGGCTCCCTTCCAGGCTGCCTCTGCTGTGCGGCCCCTCTGTACTTTTTCCTCCTCTGGACTAGGGCCTTTACATGGACTAGGGCCACAGCTTGGGATACTTGCCCCCGACCCCACTGGCCAAGCTCTTGACAATTTCATTCAGAGGCCACTCTCTCTGCATCCCTTCCTGGTCCTCACATCGAGTGAACTCAGCTTTCACCCAACAGAATTTTTGCAAACCGTATTGCTTCTTAATTAAATATAACATTTTGAGATGTGGCACTCCGTGGTACACAGCTTGGAGAATTTTGATGGGAGTGCACAGTGGGGTTTTTTTGGATTTCTTTCCTTCCTTCCTTCCTTCCTTCCTTCCTTCCTTCCTTCCTTCCTTCCTTCCTTCCTTCCTTCCTTCCTTCCTTCCTTCCTTCCTTTCTCTCTCTCTCTCTCTCTCTCTCTCTCTCTCTCTCTCTCTCTCTCTCTCTCTCTCTCTCTCTCTCCATTTCTTCTCAGTCACTTTTTCCAGCTGCTGACAGCCCGAGACACGAGGGTGGAAGGAGCCTTTGAGAAGGTCTGCCTGGCTGAACCAAGTTGGCTGGGTTAGTTCCTGTGAAGGCGCGTGTCCAGGATCTGGTCACAGACAGGAAGCCACTGCGGGTTCCTCCAAGCCTCTCTGTCTGGACGGGTGCACAGGCCAGTTGTGGGACCCTGTTCTGTGAGAGCAAGGGTTCTTGTATGGCCTGGGCTGCTGTCCTGCCCGCTGCCAGTCTCCATCGGCCTCTTTACCTGTAGGGAAGTTCTCTCAGCCCCTTGAATTAGCTATGACCCAGGCATTTGGGCACATCTCTGTGTGGGGCTGGGGTGTCATGTGAGAGTCTGCCAAAGGTCCATGCCACAAGGGATTGCTTTGCAGGTGGATGTGTTCAGAGGGTAGAGCCTTTCCCAGGCAGACCCATGGGAGGTCCTTCAGTCTGCCCCTTTTTTCTCCTCTCCTCTCCTCTCCTCTCCTCTCCTCTCCTCTCCTCTCCTCTCCTCTCCTCTCCTCTCCTCTCCTCTCCTCTCCTCTCCTCTCCTCTCCTCTCCTCTCCTCTCCTCTCCTCCTCTCCTCTCCTCTCCTGTCCTCTCCTCTCCTGTCCTCTCCTCTCCTGTCCTCTCTTCTTCTCTTCTTCTCTTCTTCTCTTCCTCCCTTTATTTCTCACTCTCTCTCTTCCTGCCTCTCTGCCTTCCTCCTTCCCTTGTCTCCCCCCTTCTCAATTTGGGATTTAATCTGATATGTGCTCGCTGTCTGCTGGCCTCTGCCCTCCACACCTGAACAGAGCAGAACATTTTGCAGGTGCCTTGCCTTTAACGCTCCAAGACTATGATCTTTTACTCTCTGTAAGATGGCTGCCTGGAGTATTTTATTACAGTAACACAAAGCTGACAATACAGCTCTACCTAAAATGCTCTTCTTTCCTCCCCGCCCCTTCACAGTGCACTGTCACTTACTCTTCACAGTTATTTTATTAGTCAGGGTTCTCTGGAGGAACAGAATGCATAGAAATATATGTATGTGTTTTGTATATATATGTATGTATATATATTTATATGTATATGTTTATATGTATATAGAATTCACTGGATTGGCTTATGAGATAAGGTTAGATAGTCCACCATGGGCTGTCTGCAGTGGCTCCAGTCAGGAGCTGAGTGTCTCCCCAGTACCAGCGTGGATCTGAAGGCCAGAGCATTCCTGGAGAGTCTCTGACTTCAGTCACATGGAGGGTTGAAGAGCTGGGCTCTGATGTCAGCAAAGAATTGCAGCAGCAGGAAAGACCAGTGTCAGCACAAGGAGAGAGGGAAGGAGGGAGGAGGGAGGGAGGGAGAGAGAGCTTTGCTTTCTGCTCTTTTACCTGGGAAATGCTGCCCACATTTAGCATGGGTCATTTACTTTCAAATGACTTAATCCAGACAATCCCTTCAGGTGTATCTAATGGTGAGCTGATTCCTGGTTCCATTAAGTTGACAACCAAGGTTAACCATCACGGTTATAATTGCACATGTATTTATGTGAATATTAGTTAGTGTCTGTCTTCTCCATTGGATTATGAGTGCAAGAGGTCATTGCCCGGCTCCCTCCTTACCATTTCCTGTGCATAGACTGTACTGTCTGCATCCCAGCCAGCTGGCAAGGGGAGGTGAAGAAGGAAAATGCGGCATTTGCGATGAGATGGTGAGTCCTTACACGCAACAAAAAAGGAGGATTCTAGAACTAGACCCTTGAGAGAGAGATGATCCGGAATAGTCAGGTTTGGGGATCACACTGCTTGAACTAGACAAATGGGGCAGGGAGCGTAGAATGAGGGAGGCCAGTTAGGAGGACACATACTCTCTCGGCAGAGGCTGAAGAGGGGGGTTGGCAAGAGTGAATGAATGGTGAATGGGTACAAATATCCCGAATGAGTGAATGAACAAATGTCAAAACTAAGGCAGGGCGTGAACACGCTTCCCAGAATGTTTGCCGCTGCTTGAAGAAGTGTGTCTTGTCCTTGAGAAAACAGAAGTGTCCTTAAATTCTTCACTAGTGACTGGCAAACCAGCAGAGACCCTCCTCATGCCTGCCCACTGAGTACGGGACCCCAGGGCTCAGAAAGGAGGGAGCAAAGGGGAACTTGGCATGTGGGGGCAGACCTGTCCGCTTCTGCAGCTGCTCTGAAGCAGGTGGGAACAGGTGGGGGGGGGGGAGATAGTAAGGAGACACAATATTTCAAACATGAACAGAAACAAGACACTGTCTGTGTCTAACAGTGAGGTAGACAACACACTTTCTTCAATCAACTGCCCTGGCTGGAATAGAAACTCTCCAGGTGCCTAGTGGATTTGGGCTGGGTAGGTGTCCTGGAGTCTAGTGGGGTAACTGGAGTGATGGCACGGCATAGCAGTGGGGGGCTCCAGGATTCCTGCGTGGGACAGGGAGGGGGGATGCTGCACACGCAAGGACTCGGCGTCACGCAGCTCTGGTGGAGACAGCTCTCCCGTGTGCCAGCCATGAGGTCTCTGCGTGGTCAGACTTCAGGGTCCGCACTCGCCATTGGTGAGATTAGCTGAGTGAACTTACAAAGAGAGTCAGGCCTATAGTAGACGCTCGGTAAACTGGGGGCGCAACAGACGTGGGAATGGAGCTCTGTGGTGTGAATGTGAGCGGCCTCCACCGGCTCATATGTGTGCATCTTTAGCTGGTGTTGACACTTGGGAAGGTTTTGGCACCTTTGAGAGGCAGAGCTATGCTGGGGGAAGATGAGTCATGAGATGGGGGAGGGAGCCTTAAGGTTTGCTGGTCTGGCCCTGCCAGCGGCTCTCATTCTCTGTCCTCTTGATGGCTGTGGCCTCTGGCCATGCTGTCTGCTGCGCGGTGACCACCACCATGGACCGTGGTCCTCTCTGGACTCCCTTCTCCCTTAAGTTGTGTGCGCGAGTTTGGTCTCAATGCAGCAAAAAAGAAACTAGCTACAACAGACTGGCAACCTCTGACACCCAAGCGAGAATGTCCTGCTTGCAAAGCCGCCATCCAGTGGCCCCGGCTGTGACTGGCCGGTCTGTAGGTCTACACACGAATATTGTCTGGTGTGCGTCGGCTTTAGCTGTGGACCCCAGAGTGTCAGGAAGTGTCCTGGGAGTCAGACAGTTCTCCTTCCTCCCTCTGGGCTCACCCCCACTAGAGCCATGAGCCCCAAAGGCCCGCGGTATTGGCCACACCTGGAAGCTTGTTAGAAATGCTGGTTCTCAGGCCCCAAGAGAGACCAACTGAGTCAGAAAGCCTAGGTCCACCCATCTGTGCCTTAACAGGACCTCTGGGCCATTCCGATGCGAGTTACAGTTTGATATCAGAGTGTGGCCGACGGATACAGGTTTAAGTGGAGCATCAGGCCAATGCTTCTTTCTAAAGGTTTTGAAAAAGACGTTTGGGGTGGTGGCGGCTGTTGCTAGAAAGATGGCTAAGTCAGCGAAGTGTCTGCCTCACAGTCATAAGGACCTGTGTTCAATCCCCGGAGCCCACGTAAAAAACTGAGTGAGGAGACCCAGGCCTGTCTTCTCAGCTCTGGCCCGCAGGAGACAGGTGGATCCCTGGAGCTGATTGGCTGGCCAGCCTAACGAATGGATGAGCTCCATTCAAATTCAGTGAGAGGCTCCAAAGAAAGAAGCGGGTGGGCTCCTGCATGTATACAGCCCTATCATCCTGACTGTGCCTGATCTTGGAAGAATAAGGCAGAAAGTGATTGAGGGAGACATTGGATATCAGCCTCTGGCTTCCCACGTGTGCACACACACGTGTGTATGTGCCCATAACCATATGCGTGTATATGTTCACACAAAAACATTTTTATTTATTGTCTGATTCCTAAACCTATAAAGACTATCGGTGTCATAGTTAGGTATAGGTGTCACCTTGACTGGTGAAGGTTTGAGCTCTGGGCACACTTGTAGAGAATTGGTAATAGAATTAAGCTTTGAGCCAGCCTTCCAAAGATATCTAATTGATAGGGAAAACTAGGCGGGACTATCCCTGGGCGGGTGAATACGATGGAGGGAACTGGTTGAGGAGGTTGGCATCCTGTGTACTTGACGTGCTGGTCTGGAGAGTAATAAGGATTTTCCCTCTTCTCCATAGGTGGATATGGTGTGGCCAGTTCCCTAGATTCTCAGTGTTGGGCGCGTTCTCTTGCAAGCTCGATTAAGAACTATAACCAGGGACTGGAGAGATGGCTCAGGGGTTAAGACTCTGTCTCACAAGCAGAAGATCCTAGTCCTGATCCCAGGTCTCATGTAAAAATTCCAGGCAGAAACAGTGGCGGCCTGTATTTCCTACCCTGGTGGGCAGAGCCTGGGAAATCCCAGAGCGAAGCAAGAAGGAGGTAGAAGCAGTCCAAGATGATTCCTGAAGTCACCCTTGGTCCTCCACAGGGACACACAGCGCCCTCTGATACACACACATACACACAAATAAAATAAATGGATAAATATTTTTTAAAAAGAACTATAACCACTAATCATAAGTAACAATCAGTAAACATACAGTAATAATCAACTGTAGCCAATAATAGTAAGAAAGGGTAAAACCTGCTTGTTCTCCTATAAGCCATTTGGTTGGGAATTTAATAACAACAAGCAGATAATATTAACAACAAGCAGGTAATTCATTCGCTGGGACACAGAAACCTCTAATGCTAAAGATCGCTAATTGTGCACATGGGGAAGGAGGTTTGGGGGTACAAAGCAGTTAATAAACAACTGAGTAAGCCTGCTGTGTGTACATTAGAGTGTCGGGATGGATGCCCCTTTCCAGAAAAGCAGTCTCAGGCAGCCTCGCCCCTCTTCTCTCTGGACTTTCTCAGAACCATTTTTTTTTTTCAAGTCCAGGGCAGAGCCCTGCCCTGAGGCACATTCTGCTCTTCCGATTTTCCATAACGCTCTCCTGGAAAATGCAGCGGGCCCGGTGGGGGGGGGCTGTTCGAAGAGTTGCCATTCAAGTCTCATCCAGAACTTGGAATTCAAAGCACTTTGTCCTCAACCAGAGCAGCACGTGGTGAACGCTGCGGCGGCCACTGTCCTGGATTATTCCCCAGGACAGAACCTGCTGGAAGCTTGTGTCTGAGACGCTTGCTTCAAGCAGCCCTTTTTATTTAAGCTCCACCCACACTCCTGACCATCTCCGCCTGTCTGGTTCATTCACACCTCACTCGTCAACATGCGCACAGGGAACCCTCCCTCTACATCCCCTCCCCCCAAGTCCCAGTTTTTATGGGCTGCATTCAAGGCTGTTTCTCTCCAGCAGGGGGTATCATGTATTCTACTCCCGAAATGCAAGCCGAGCCTGGGAAACGAGAGTTTTGAGGTTCATCTCGGCATGAACTTGGGAAGTCGGAATGGCTGTGTGACTAAGCCCAGATGTTACCTGCCCTCCAGGAATAGACCCATGTATGTATGTGTGGGAGCTCTCTCTACAGGAGTGAGGGCCGAGGAACATGCAGCTGTGGGGGACAGCTTGAACCCCTGCATCCTGCTACCTTTCCCTCGCCCTTCTGAGAGGTTCACACGTGCTCATTCTGAGCAAATGGAAAGCTCTCTGAATTCCAGCGCCTCCGCATGCCAGCATCATTGACTCTTCTAGAAAGCATCATTTTGCTTCCTCGCTCCTGGAAGGGCAGTGAACAGTATTGCTTTGAACAGATTCTGAACACAGACAGGAAGGGCCTTTCCCTGGTAGTAACTGTGTGGAAGGTTTCCATCTCTCAGAAACCGAGTTGCTGGCATGTACAACTTTTTTGAAACAACCTTTTAATTTTGATTTCGAGTTATACATATGGGGGTAGCTAGGTGCATTGTTCAGAGAGGGATGTGGATACATGCAGGCAAAGGGCCTAAGTGACCAAGTGCATTGGCAGAAGTGTGCGCATGTGTGCTTGTGTGTGTGTGTGTGTGTGTGTGTGTGTAATGTGTAGTGTGTAGTGTCCTTAGCCCAAGCCAAATGCGGTTCCAGGTTCTGAAGCTGTCGAAGCTATCACTATGCTTATTGTATTCTTAGTACATTCAGAGAGTTGCATAAATATCACAACTACAGAATTGTTGAAAATTTTTATCTTCCCAAGAAGAAGGTCCATACGCATTGCCAATTCACCACCCCCATGCTCACCCCTCTCTCCAGCCTCTTGTGACTACCAACCGACTTTCTCTTTCTGACAGATAATGCTCCTGCTGTAATCTGAAGGTCGGTGTCTCTCCTCCCCCAAATTCCTATGTTGGAACCCAGCATCCAATGTCCAAGGAGGAGAGGCCTTTTGGAAAGGGCAGTGGTTTCGATGTGTTTTGTCTGAGACAGAGGGCAGGCTGAAATTTGTCCGTGTGTGGTGTGGGGTGATAGTGTCTTTCAGAGGGATGAGCGTCTGCCTTGGGAGACAGGTTGATTCTTGCAGGAATGAGTTAGTTCTCTCAGGAGTGTCTTCCTACAAGGCCTCCAGTGGTATAGCACACTTGTAATTCCAGAACTTAGAAGGTGGAGGCAGAAGGATCTGGAATTCGAGGTCATCTTCTCTACAAAGGGAGTTTGAGGCTACCTGAGATTCTGTCTCGGAACAATGAGCGCACACACGCATGTAACAGAGTGGGCTTTTGTAACATTGGATCCGTCCTGTTGTTCCTCTTCATATTCCACATATGCCTACGTCACCTTCCTTCTTTGCATGAGCTGATCACTATGTAGCCCTCCCACAAGCCTGAATGTGTGAGCTCCATGTGAGAACGTCTACAACTGCAAACTAGCTTGATCTCTTTTTGTTACAAATGACCATCCTCAGAGACCCTGTACAGCAATAGAAACGAGACATAGACAGGATAGGTGCTCTACGCTCATGAACGATACCAATGCCTTATAAAGGGTCACTTCCTGCCTTTTCTGTAATGTGAGAACATAATCTGGTTTCATGTAGGAAGCAGAGAGTCCTTACCAGACACAAAATCTGTAGGGCCTTTGATCTTCAACTCTCCAGCTTCTATAAATGACAAATATCTGTTGTTAATAAATGACCTGTTTGGTCGCGGCAGCCCGAATGGACAAGGACGGCTAGCGTGAATATTCTTAGGCAAGTTCTTGGGTTTTCATTACTTGTGGGCATGGACATAGAAGTTTCTGAGTCGTGTGGCTGCTCCGTGCTGAACATGCTGAAGACTTGCCAGATGTTTTCCAAAGATGTTATTTTGTTTTACGGGCCAACTGGAGTTCTGATACCTCAACATTCCTGCCAACACCTGTCAACACTTGTCAGTCTCTGTCTTTTCAATTTAACTTCGTGGGCATGAAGTGGTTTCTAATCGTGGTTTAGGTTGTGTCTCTTATTGACTGTCGATATTAAAAATCTTTGTATTGCTTATTGGCCACTTGTCTATATTCCTTAGGAGAAATATCTGTTCACGTCTTTTTCCCATTGGGTTGTCTTTCTTTTTTCTTAATTTTGAGAGTTCTTTGTGGATTCTGGATACAAGTCTTACATGTCACATATAGGTAATTAGTTACTTTTCTCATCGTGGTGACAAAATATACAATAGAAGCAACTGAAGGGCTGCGGAGGGAGGTGGTGTATTTGGACTCAGTTTCAGGAATTGCAGTGTGATTGGCAGGGAAGGGACAATGGCGGAAGAAGCTCTCTGTCCACAGTGGCAGGATCACGGAACAGAGCTCCTCACTTGGCGGCTGGTTCTAGAAGCAGAGAGCTTGGCCTGGAACCAGAAGTAGCCATATTCTTCAAGTCTTACCCTCAGTGACCCCCCACCTCTGCCAGTCAGGCATCTCTCTGTAATGTTCCAACACAGCTCATGCAGCTGCGGACCAAGCATTACATCTATAAGCCTGTGAGAGACATTTGTCTCAAACTAGAACATCGTGAAGCCATTTCATTCCACACCGTGGGACATTCCATCAGGTGCCTATCTCAGACACATTTGTCATTCAAGATAAGAGACAGCTGGACATTCTGGCCAGCTCATCACTGAGCAAGGAGTAGGGGGAGTGGGGAGAGTGGATCAAACAGGGAAACAAGTTGTAGGAGTTAAGTTTGGTTCCAGCTCACTATCTCTTTTCCTGTTTTTACGGTGCCGGAGGTGGAACCTCCCACCTGCCAGGCAAGCGCTGTACCACAAAGTTGGCACCCCACTCTCCTGCCCACCTGAGTTTCTTAGATCAATAATACGACCTGGTTTGGGGTAATTCCCAACGGTGTGGCCTTTTCTTTGTTCCAGGATCGCCTCTTCTGTTTTTGTGTGGCCAGGGTAGGGAAGCTGATCTGTTGACATCCAGGCCCCAGAGCACACAGTGGATTCAATCGTGCGGTTCCAGAGGCACCATGGTATTTCCTGTTAGTGAAGTGGCTTTGAAAGAATGAAGTTCATCGCTGTGGCCGTCCACACCAGGGAAACTATGACACAGGGAAACTGTGACATGTTGTGTTGTGTCGGAAAACACCAGTGTTGCCTGATCCACTAATCTGATTTTAGAGAAAGCCATGATGCCTGAATATGCCAAGCACACCATTGGTCTTGGTCTTGCCTCCAAAAACAATTTTTCAAAAATCCCAGTTTATTCTTCTTTTGGATATGGAAATATTTTTTGCATGAAATTTATGTTTCTGATTTTGAAAGTAAATTATTTCTCATCACAATAATTAACATTTATTCAGGAGCAGCCATGTGCCAGACTTTGTATTAAGTAGTAAAAATGTAAATAAAGCATCTCAGGTTAAGGATATGCTTAACAGAGGGAGAAGGAGGAAAAGACAAAGTATGGATTAGTTTTCTCATTGCCATGACAAAATATCTGACAAAAAAAAAATCTAAGGAAAAGTGGGGGTCGTGGTTTGAATGGGGACTGTCCCTCATAGGCTCGTGTGTTTGCATCTTAGTTGATGTTAATGTTTGGGAAGATCGTGGCTCCTTTAGGAGGTGGAGGTAGTTGAAAGAAAGCAGATCATGAGGCGGGAGGTGACCTTGAGGTTTCACAGCCGGGCTATTGCAGTTCCCCTACATGGTTGCTGATAAAACACCATCAAACGGCTTAAGGGGACAAGGGGTTTATTTTCTTAGCATAGTCTAGTTACAGTCCATAGTCCAGCTTGACGGGAGAGCATGGACCAACACCAGGGCTGAGGGAACTGGCCACACCATCTCTGCATAATGGCTGAGAGAGGGACGATCCTTACTTGCCAGACCAGCATGTCTGGCCAAGTGTACACAAGGATGCCAACTCTCTCTGCCAGCTCTCTGTATTTTACTCCAGGGCCTGATCTCCCCCACTGTGGGCTGGGCCTTCCCCTCAGATAGACAATCTCTTTGTCATGGTTAGGCACAGGTGTCAACTTGACAGTTGAGGGTTTGAGCTCTGGGAACATTTGTAGAGAATTAGTAGTTGAGTTAAGCCCAGAGCAAACCTGCAGGAGAGAGAAAGAGAGACAGACAGACAGACAGACAGACAGAGGGACAGACAGACAGAGGGACAGAGAGGTACCATGGATTGTTCAGAGGTAACATGTTTGTGTCTTATCTTTGTTCTGTTTTTGGTAGTGAAAGGCAATCGCAAGTGTGAACTGAACTGTCAGGCGACAGGCTATCGCTTCTACGTCCGGCAAGCCGAGAAGGTCATCGATGGCACCCCTTGCGACCAGAACGGCACAGCCATCTGCGTATCTGGACAGTGTAAGGTAAGGGCCGCTGGACTGGCATTCTTGGTGACTGGCACTGCCCCCTACTTACAGGCGGGCCCCTCAGAGCCAGGAGTTGGGGACAATGTGTTGAGACCCCGGCGGCTCGTCCTTGTCAGCCTGTGCTTTTGATGTTTGGGAGTCGTACGGCTCGCTTTGCCATTGCAGTCATTGGGTGAGTCATCCGCACACCGCTGTTTGACAAAGGCTGTGACAGTCTTTCCTGGCGAGGTCTGGGCCTCCTGCCCCGCCTGGGAAATGGAGGTTGTGGAAAGGACATGACTGGCCCAGTCTAGAAACGGATGGCGCCGTGGAAGGGGGGGTGGTGACATTTTAAAGCAATGACCTATGTTATCTCGCCCGGCCCAGGGGTGGGAGGCTTCCAAAGGAAAGTTGTTGAGTGGCTTTTATAGCAGAAGTTGTGCTTGAAACAGAAAGTTTCCCACCTCCTCGGCCTTCTGAGGTTTGTTCCAGGGGCTTCCCCACCCCACGTTCTGTGGGATGCCGCAGTTGACAGACAGGATCGGCCGGTTAAGAACACGAGATTTAGTTTGAGATGGCTCAGGTCTCACGGCCACGCTTATGTGGACATAGAGCCTTCTGCTCTCACAAATGTGTTTACAGAGCGAAGAGCTGATAGGCGGGTCATTCTGGAGGACAGAACATCGAACTCAAATCCCTGGTTAATTCTCAGTAGTCAACAGGCTGAGTTCCATCAAAGGCTGGGCTCTTTGGAGGTTGCATCAGAAAATTCCTCTTAAACTCCAATGTAAGTTGTTTCATGTCAGGACAAAGGAAGAGTGGTTGATATACAAAACCTCCTTCTATGGTACACCCACATGTGTGTGGGGTGTGTGTGTATGTGTTTATGTTATGTATGAGCGTGGGCATATCTTCTATCTATGCCTTGACATGTCAAGGTTATAGTCCCCGCCTACTCCTTGTTTGGAGCAGGGTCTCGCATAGGTTTGCTGCTGGGCATATCAAACCAGCTGGCTTGCAAATTCCGGTGACACCCCTGTGTCTTCCTCTCTTCTCCCTGCAGAATGGCTGGGATTGCAGGCGCGCGCTACCAGGCCCAGCTTTACATGGCTTAGGAGATCTTAACTTAGATCCTTACACTTGCGTGGCAGGCACTTTACCTACTGGGTATCTCTGTAGTCCACACGTTTTGTTTGAATGCCAGAGATTCATTCAGAAAGTTACAGCGCCATTCTGTCATTGGTGGTGGTCTTGTTCTAAGAAACCCCTCATGATATCACATTTGCTTCTTGGTAAAATTTAGCCCTAGCCTCATATTATCACAAAAAATTTCTCATGTTCTCAATTTCTGTATTAATAATGTTAATCTTCAAAGGACATGGGTTTGTGAATTTGGGTTTTTTTTTCATTTTATTTGTTGCATATGTGTGTGCTGAATATGTCTTTGTCTCTGTCTCTCTGTTTGCTTGTTTCTCTGTCTCCTTCTCTACCTCTCTGCCTGTTTGTCTGCCTGTCTGTCTGCCTGTCTGTCTCTTTGTCTCCTGCCTCTCTGTCCATCTGTCTCTCTGTGTGCACTCTCATGAATGCATACACTCCCACCCTCCTACCACAGCACAGAGCTCAAAACTTCAGGGAGTCGTTCCTCTTCTTCTACCATGTGGGTTCCCCGGGGATCAAACTCAGGTAGGCAAGCGCCTTTACCTGTTGAACCGTCTTGCTTACCCCGCGGGGGGGGGGGGTACTGTTTTCATGAGAAGGTTTCAGATGAGCTGCTGTCAGTGTGGTCACTTGGCATTGAGAATGCGAGGACAAGAAAGAGCGACACTCGCTCACCTCAGTGCAAGGAATGTCTTTGGAGGAACCGAACCTAGAAAGAATTAAGATATAGCCCTGAGGAGGCCGGAAGCACATGGGCAAGGACCCTGGCAGCCGTGGCAGGTCCTGGCTCAGAAGGGCCCGTTGGTTTCCTTGGGAAGGTGGGCTCCTCCGTGTGGTCACCTGACCTCGACCCACCGCCTTTATATTCGAAGACTTCTCTGGTCTCTCCTGGCAACCGTGTCTGACCCTTAGTGTTGCCGCTCCTGAACCGGTCCTTCGAGCCATCTAGCCTTTTCCATCCTGAATTGGTAGTTCTGGTTTTGGGATGCAGGTACTTGGTTGGGGCTGGGAGGTGAGGCCATGAAGCCCTCACACGTCTCCCCTCTGGGTCTGGGGAGGTGGTTCAGCAGGGGACCTGCGGGCTTTGCTGCGACATATACTTCCTGCCCGCCAAGGGTGCCTTCTGCCTCCTGCCTTCACTTGGGCAAAATAAGTGCTTAAAGCCAACGTGGGAATCAATTAACATACTTTGTACCTCAATATATTGTCCTTTACTGCACAAAGTGTTGAGCCCAGCATCATTTTCTTATTTGGGGGCTTTGGGTGGGGGCTGTGATGACTAATATTGATTGGCAGTTTTACAGGACCTGGAATGACCTTTCCAAGTATGACTGTAAAGAAGTTTCTAGATTAGGTTGAGGTGGGTGGGAGGATACACCCTGATTGTAGGTGGCATCATCCCATGGACCAGGGTCCTGGATTGAATTAAAAGGAGAAAGCGAGCTAAACACTAGCATCTCTCTCTCTCGCTCTCTCTCTCTCTCTTTCTCGCTCTCTTTCTGTACTTTCTGACTGTGAGGTCACATGACCAGCTGCCTCAGGCTCCTGCTGTCTGCCTTCCCTATCTTGATGGATTGTGCCCTTAAACTCTGAGCCCAAATGAACCCTTTTTAGGGTTTTTGGCCATGCATCTTGTTATAGCACCAAGCAAAGTAACTAATTCAAGTGCAAATAAAGCAAGGAAGTGAAGCTTCCTTGGAGCCAAATCCCCAGAGCCCGCACCTTGAAGGTGCAGGAAAAGGTGCCTGTCTCTCTAGCCTTGGTTTTAATTTTGTGCCCTGCGAACATCTCAAGTCCTTTCACAACGGTTACAGCCACTCTTCCTTGTTGTTGCTGAACTCAGGCAGAAAGGGGAAAATGAGTATTTGGCTTACTGCTCCAGAGGGGCTATAGTTGGTTATGTCAGGAATCGCATAGCAGAATGATACATGACCAGAGGCAGAAGCAGGAGGCTGGTCATTGTAGCCACCAAGAGACAGAGATCAGGGGCAAGCTGCACAGAAGCAGGGCTGGGCTACCAAACCTCAAGACCTGTTCCCCGGAATGTCCCTTCCTCCAGCAATGTTCCTTCCTCCAGCAACATTCCACCTCCCAAAGGTGCCACAACCTTCCCAAACATCAACACCAGCTAAGGTCACAAACATGCAAGTCTATGGTGGGCGACTCACATTTAAACCGAAATAGCAGCAAATGGTAGAAGAACATGGCGTGCATGCTTCATCAGTGCCTTCTGCGAAGAAGAAAAGCCCCCTCTGCCTCTCTCCCACCCTTCTTCATCACCACGACAGCACTGTTGCAGGTTTCCCCCAGCTCTACCATACACAGCCAGTCAAGAGAGTCTCTTTGTTCTTAAAGGAAAGAATTCAAACATGAGACACAGACAGTTTAAGAAGTTTATTCAGCAAAGCTAAGCAAAGCAAACACTCCAAAGCGCTATAGAGTTTAAAGATGCTGTATGAATATTTATGAGGCAGTGAGCATATTCATGAGGCAAGGTGACCCTTTTCTTTCCCATATTATGGTGGACCCAACCTCCCTCCTAAGGAGTTTTGTCCCTTGACCTTCTAGAAAAGCCCACAATGCAGATGACTGTATAATGACGTCAAGTCTTTGGAAGATGTAGACCCTGCGTTAGTGTTGGGGGGGGGACTGTGTCCTGGTGCCTTAGCTTCTGCTGTAGCAGGAACAACCTAACCACAGCTGCGAGGCTGTTTAATTCTGACTGTCAGGAGACAAAACGCTGCATAGACCAAACTGTGGTTTTCCTCCATTACCTCATATCTAGCTCCTTACCTTCCTCAGTATCACATATAGATTTTATTTATCCTAAGTACTAGACATGATTACTAACTCCACAAATAACAGCTGCCTGCTGCCCACAGAGCTGGGCACTAAACAGGTACTAAAACAAGCAAGGGGAAAGATTAATGCACTCCCTACACCACTGCATAAACTGTAAAAGAGGAAGTGATTAAAAAGTCAGCTAACTGGCGAAAGAACTACAACATTGGATGTGCGCTCTGTAGCTAGCAGGGTACCGCGGGGATGAATGTCCTGTCTCCGGGAAGTAGCTAAGAAGAGCTGGGTCCAGGTGACAAGCAGAAGCAATGCGATTCACCTGCGACTCCTGGATTCCAGACCCCGGAGAAGGTGTGGCTTGAGACCCGGTCACTAAGAGGCACTCAGGGGCCGACAGATATTGAGGTGACCGCTCTCTGTCCACTCTCTGCCCGTGGTTCACCTGGTCGCTTGATGGAGTGATTCTTAGGTCCAAGGAGTGCTTGCATCTTCCCGAGACGCTTGCTAGCTGCAGAGATGGACAGCTCCATGACGTCATTATCCTAGCTCTGGGAAGATCTGAAAAGGGATGATGGATGAGGAAATAGCTTTTGGGGTTGGTTAGGGTCTCCAGAAGCAAAACAGACGTGGCTTAGTTAAGGTTGACGTAGCTTGTCCAGAGCTTCCAACCTACTCCCGCTCCCGTGGCCCCTTCTCAGAGCCAGAGTGACATGAGAGATTAAGATGGAGCCCTCCCCAGTTTCTGAAGGAATTGGTGGCGCCCTTCAGAGGCAGCTTAAATTGTCCGATCTGAATTGGCAAGGGTGGTGACTGGCATAACTGAGAAATGAGAGGAAACTTCAGCAGAGAAGAGACCCTCATCCGAGCAGTCCCCCTCCCCCCACTTGAGCAGCCTCCCCCCCTCTACCTGCCTCTCATCCCTAAGCCAAACACAGGCACGCACTTCTGAGTTCTGTCTGCCCGGGTACCAAGCGTTGGACAGCGACATGATGTTCCTTATATGCCAACTCCCCTTTGCAGGTACCACCCCCCCAAGGCGTGACATGAGATATGAGGGGTCAGGAGGCATGCCGGGCCTGTATCTGGGCTACAAGGCCAAGGGGGGCAGCAGCCCCCTTTCCTCTTGGTTCCTTTGTCCGTTCTTGCCGCAGCAGCTGTCGTAAATTACTGGTGATGTTGACATTGAGTCAGATTCGACGATTATTACTGACACTGCTTCTTCGCCCAGCGCTGGGGGCGGTGGGGCCCGTGTGGCTCGGTGAAGACGTGACGGGAACGTCTCCCATCCCGGCGCTGTGTTAGGCATCTCACGTGGACTCGTGCTAACTGTCGGGTCAGGTCAGCAATGCACAGCGCTATATCGATGGTGTCAGGAAGAGAGGCCGGAGCCTCGCTCACATGGGTGGAAATGTGTATCGAAGGACAAACATGTACAGTACAAATGTTTTATTTTGCATTTTTCTTTCCTTTTTTGTAGAGTTTATTGTTTCAAGACAGAATCTCGTGTGGGTCAGGCTGAACCTGAACTCACTACGCAGCCGAGGATGACTTTGAATTCTCATCCCCCTGCCTCTACCTCCCAAGTGCTGGGATCACAGGCACGCACCACGACACCCCCATTTTATGGGGTTCTGGGGATGGACCCTAGTGCTTCATGTTGCCAGGCACATTTTATTTTTGTTAGTTGAGCATTCTATGTGATTCCAATATCCAATGTATGATTCTCACCTCACCCCATCTGCCTGGTACCCCCAACAGGAAATAGTCACTGTTTGGTAATTTCTTTATCAAAACGAATGTGTTTCCCATCTACAGGTCAGTTCACGTGCCTCGCCTGTCTCTGGAGAACTTTCCATCTATTCTCTGTTCATTTCCACTTGCCTGCTGTCAAACTGAAGGTTTTCTTCAACCATCCTGCTCATTCAGGTCGTTTCCAATCTTCACCATTAGCAGCAGCAATGGTTTAAATATTTTCATTGGGGAGGGGGGAGCGGGCTTTCCACCTTTGCAAATGTCAGTTGGGAAAATTTGTGCAGGGGTTGCAAGAGTTGGTGTCTACGGATTTGTGACTTTAACAGCTTCTGGGTGGCTGTTGGCTCTCCAGAGTGATTGAAACAACTCCCCGTGCCCACTGGCAAAGAGCGAAGGTGGTTTGTTGGCCAACTATATTGGAGTTTTGCCAATCTGGTAGTGAAAAAAGGATGTTTTGGAGAGTGTTCATTTGTCTTCTTTTACATTGAATGAGACTGGACTCTAGGATAAGGAGACCGAGGTGCCTCGGTTGCAAATCTTAAAGAGGCATTTGCTAATTGTCAGGGCCCTCTTAAACGCATATTCTGTTTCTCGCTGCTCTGCCTTGCTTTGCCCCGACCCGTGTCTGCACAGTGCCCGGGATCGCTTTCTAGTCCTGTCCTGCGAGCTGTCTTGTAACCGTGGCACATTTTTGTATTCGGTGCCTCTTTTCCTTCAGTAGCAGGAATTTTCATGCATTGAAGAGCTTGTGTATGAGCCACTTGCAGGGATTTTTCTCTCGCGCAAGGAGGATCCAGGTCTGGTGGTCTTTTGACTGGGGTCTCCACATTTCATAAATGGTGAACTTTGTGATTTTTTTTTCTCTCTTCAATGATTCTGTCAGACAAGGTCGCTTACACTGCAAAGTAATAAAGGAAAAAAAAAACAAAAAACTCTTGAGCATGTGGTGGGCCAAGCTGGAGCCAGCGCATCATGAATTCAACACCAGCCTGGGCTACATGGTAAGACACTGAGCAAACAAACAAGCGAAATCTGTGTGTCCGTCAGTTCCTTGTGGTTCTACGACATTGCATTTGCACGTTTGACTTTAAACCTACTTGGACTTTAACCTGCGTAGTCTGTGAGCTGTAGGTTTGCTTTTAATGCTTTACAGGTGGCCGCCCGTTAAATGCTTTGCTGTTACCATGTGTGTACATTTTGGGCTTTCTTTGCTTCTCTATCTGCCTATGTGTTTATTCCCATTCCCACACCGGAATATACATTTTGAAAGAGAAATAGGACATAGGGCTTTGCGAAGGGAAGGACAGCAAACTGGTTCTTTGCTGAGGCTGCCGCCCACGTGGACTCCAAATGGAGAAGTCCCTTCCTAGGACTTCTCTTTCTTTTGCCTCGAGACAGGGTCTTGTGCTATAACTCAGGTCGGTGTCCAACTCTTGGTCCTCCTGCCGCAAGCTCCCAAATGCTGGCATTCCTGGCGTGTGCCCCCATGCCTGGCCATGCAGCTTCTAGTTTTGCGTTACACTTTAACTTGACTGAGAAATCACAATGGCGGCAATTGCCACTGTAGCAAGAATTCCACATGGCGATTGATGGCGGACCACATGAAGGTCTCATAGACAGTTGGGAAAACATATAAAATGAAGAAAGGATTAGAATAGTTATTGAAAAACACAATGAAGATTCCAGCATCCATTTACTAGGGAAAAAAGCTAGATTTGAGAGAGGAGGGGAGGATGTCGGGGCTTCTGAGAGCACCATGACTCTTGAGGTAATTTTCTGCCCTTCAGCAAATGCATACCGTCTTCTGTAAATGTCATCTTGTTTCGCGTGGATGATGTCCATTTTTAAAAGAGTAGCAACCTGTTTCTTGATGATTTGGAAAAATGCTTCTTTTCCACTTGATTTCTTCCTCACCGTTTATTTTTCATAATTCCAGGGAACTGCTGGTCATGGCAGTGCTTGGGCATATTGCGGGTCTGGCCTCCTCATCTCCTGAGGGAGTGGTAAAAGGAGGCTGTGCCTGCATACTAGGAAAGGAGCTCAGTAATGACCACGATTAACATTGGAAAGCATGATATTGCCCTGGCCTTGGCCTCTAGTTCCTAGCCTTGATTTCTTATAACCTAGCATATATTTGTCTGTCCCGTTAAGAGCTGTGATGGACTGTTCATGGGTCAAGCGTCCTTGTATGTGTATGTACGTGTGTGTGTGTGTGTGTGTGTGTGTGTCTAAGTGGAGGATGACAAACCACAACCTCTGATCTCATTTCTCAGACACCATGCACCTTATTTTTGGAGTCAGTGTCTCACATTGGTTTGAATTCACCAAATAGACTAGGTTGGCTGGCCATTTGGATTACAAGCACATGCCACTACACTTGGCTCTTTTACATGGGATCCAGGAATTGAACTCGGGTCCTCCTGAGCTACTCCCTTCCCAAGGCAGTTTTTTAATTCGTTTTTGTTTTTTACGTTCAATTTTGTCTTTTGGTCTTTTGAGCAGTGTCCAGAAGCATAATACTTCACATGGATGCAATGTGCAGTTTCAAATATATGACAAAATAAAACCCAAAGCTTGGGGCTTTAATGGAGCTTAATACGTTCTCCCTTGAGGAGGAAAATAAAAGCTTTAAAAATAGATATTTGATCCCAGGCTGAGGCTTAGAGATCAGGTAACATTTTTTATGGAATTCCGTGTCGTATTTCTCTATTTCAGTCTTTATAGATTATGTAGCACAACATCAAGTCAATCTGAGACCTTCAGTTTTTTCCATTTCCTGAAGGTGATTTGCTAGAACTGGTTGATGGTGACATCTAGTGGTGGCTGTTGGAATCGCATGTCTTCTAAAGATAAGACGGAAGCAAGTGTAATTGAGGGATGGCGAAAGACTAAATAGACCAAATGAAAACAGTGGAACTAGAGTCAAGGAGGTAAGCACTGGGGGAAACTGATCCAGAGGGTGACTTCTCCTTATGACTACATCAAGGAGCTGTAAATAGCACCGAGTGCCTGTTGTTTGGGCCACACCAAGCCAACCCCCATCCTGCCTCAGTTCTAAGCCAGGTTTTAAACTCAACCCTCTGTTAATGCTTCCCAATTGGAGTGTGGGTGTTAATTCACAAGCTAAATAACTTGAGTAGGTCATCCTTCTCTCTAAGATTTGATATGTATGCTAGAGATGCTGTCCTATTGGAATAACATTGTAAGATAATTGCAGTAGGATTGCCTCATATGTAAAGATGTAGGTCCCACGTGTGTGCATTGTAAGCTGTGCAGGCGATGGTTGTGGTGGCTGTGTTGATGGTGTTTAGGTTCATGGGTATGGGCTTCATGTCTAGAGTAGCCACGACGGATGGTACAAGAATCACCGTAGGTATTGCAGCTATATTCTGCGATCAGTGAGCTACAAGAGTCAAACCATGATACGAATAACAAGCAGGGAATGTGTAAGACTCAGATAAAGAGAGGTTTGAAGTCTCCCAAGATGTGAATTTGTAAAAGACAAGATGTTCCCATTTTCCTTCCTGAATTCCAGGCATTTCCCTGGAGCACTGTACCTGTCATGGGCCCCTTCCTTGTCTGGCTGCTTCTGGGGTTCAGAACTACTTTTTGGGATCAAAGGCAAAGGAAGCTGCCCGCTCTGCCCGCAGGTCTTTATCCAGTTTGAATATCTGGTCAGTTGGGGTTCAGCCTTATCCACAAGAGCACATCTAGTATTGCTAGAGAGACACCATGTGTCTTCAGACTTAGGGGACAGAAGAGGAGACTGTTGAATTTTGTAAGGAGGAAGCGTTTTCAAATCCAGGTGTGACTAGGAGGAATCAATCTCCTGTTTCCTTATGTTGTTACTCGCAGAGCCCCCTGCTGGGAATTTTCAGAATTGCATCACCCTGAATAGCCTAGTTTTTATTATTTATTATTTTTTTTTCTACTTTTACAAGCATATTCATCCCAGCTTCTCTCCCTTCTTCCTCCCTCCAATTCCTTCACCATTCTTTCCCACTCTTCTGTCTGTATGCTTCTAGGGACTTTAAGGTTCACTCTGGCTTGTCTACTCCTGTATGGGTTCAGGCCTCCATAGTATAACAAGTTACCTCTCTTCAACTTTGAGCTGAATAGCCTTTTTAAAGTGTCTACGCTGGTTTTTGAAAGAATGAAAGTTGTGCGCTCAAAGTTATGTCCTGTCTCATTCCTTCCGTTGAAAGACTGCACTGCTTAGACTATCAAGTTCTGTATTGAACTGAAGCATGGTGGTCAAATATTCAAATATTAAAGCAAAGGCAATATTTTTTATAGGCTTCCATTTTTCTCTCCCTCTCTCCATCTCTTCCCTCTTATCTTTCTCCCTCCCTTCTTCCCTTTCCTTATAAGGAAAATTCTAGAAATAAAGGCATCTATCCCATAACCATCCAAGCCCAAGTTAGTGCTTTTTACCTTTAGTCAGTGTAGATGTAGAACCGGCTCCTAAAAGACTTGTGGAATATGATTCGCTAGGCAGAGTGTTTCACATTCACAAATCCCATGAATTAGATGTGTTAGCACATGCAAGAGGTTCAGGAGTTCAAGGTTATCCTCGGCTACATAGCGAGTTCAAGGCTAGCCAATGCCATATGAGGCCCTGTCTCGAAAAAGAAGATGAGAAAGAAAGAGAACATAGGTGAACAGGCAAGTGGGCTTTTAAGAAACAGAACTCTCCAATGTGGAATGACCTCTCTTGGTGGCAGTGCCCCCCTCGCTCCCCGAGGGTGAATGCCCTGTGTATGTGTGGTGAATGGATGTCCAAGCTGAGTGTGGATAGACACACGGGGTAGACAGGCTGGTGCAGACAGAGCGGGTTTAAAGTAAACAGTGGTTTGGACTCCCGGATTCCTTTCTACTTAAGATGTCGTGACTCGGACATATTAAAGAATTCAGTGGAAAATTCAAGGCACAGGTGTAGTCTGAGAGTTCCAAATCTGAGGCTGGCTCTTCTGTATCCGTGGGCAACAGTAGTCATCTCACCAGATATAAGTAGGTTCGATCCTTGGTCAGGAGGTAGCAAGCTGGTGTGTCCTCTGCAGCCCGGGCCTCTCTCCGGGTCTCCAGACTCGTGAGCTGTTCACCTCTGTACACGTGTCCACCTCGTGGCTCGAAGCACCTTGGCTTGTCCAATCACAGCGCAGTTCATTCTGTTCCCTTCTCATCTGGCACATGCCCTTGTGTTTCTGATCTCCCCCCAGGCAGAGCTGGCTGGATTCCTGCTTCCCTCTCATCCCCTCCCCCCACTTCCAGTGACCCCCAAGTTGTGTCCATCCTTCTTCCTGGAAGGCACATGTCAGTCGACCCCTTCCTGGCCCCCCTCCTGGAGCCTTGCTTCATTTGAGGTCTCCATCCTTTTGCCCTGACCATTTTCTTTTCACTTCTTTGCCAGAAGAATTTCAGAGTCCACAGCAGCACAGAGCGCCTTGCTGCCCAGCTTTCTGTCCACGGCGTCTCCACCCTGCTCTCGGTCAGCCAGAGTCCACGCTCCTCAGCATGGCTCCCTGGACTCGGCGATGCAGCCCCTGCTTGCTGTCTGCCTTGCAGGTGGGCACTGCAGCCCACTAAGCCCACGAGTGCTGCTCTGACAGGCCACACGTCTGCTTTGCATCTCTGTGCTCCGACTCTTGCTGCCTACAGTGCCGCCTCTTCCTCGGACACATGGAAGCTCTTCACCTAGCAGATGCCAACACGGGAACAATTGTCTTTCTGTCATGCTGGGTGGTGGGTTTTTTTTTGCATCTTAGTGGGGGTGACTGCTTCCCCTTGCTGTACCCCAGATAGAGCTCTACCAAGATGCTGAATGTAGAGAAGGAATGCTGGAATGAAGACTCAAGAACCACCAACCAGCACAGAATAAGGGAAAGACACCCTCCAGGTTGGTCAGTGACGGTACCTGCGCCATCTCTCCTTTTCATTCTTTGCTGGGCCAATTCCTAAATGCACAGCTGAAGAAACAGAATCTATAGAATGTAGTATATATAAACAAGTTTATTAAAAAATAACTCACAATAAAAATAGTGTCCTTCAAGGTAGGTGCCCGCAGCAGCCTCTTTCCTGGCTGGAATGTTCCACGAAGCCAAAAGATCCTGAGAAGATCTCAAGCCTTTGCTCCTTTGAAGGGTCGAAGATGCTGGGTTCCAACGTCGGTGAAGAACAGCTGGCTCCAACATCAGCAATGAACAGCAAACAGCAGCGAGGCCTAGAAACCAGGCTCCAAAGGCAGCGGGAACAGCAACAACATGATGGAAAAGGTGAAGCTCCAAGTCAGCCAAGGACAGAGGCGGCAGCAGCAGCAATAAAGAAGCCCATGATGCTCTAAAGATGAATGACGTGCACACAGAGTGGACTCCACAGCAAGTCGACACCGGATAAGGGAAGAACAAGTCCCACCTCCTTGCACCTCCTACTATCTGGTCCACCACTGGAAAGTACTGCCCACTATGAGCTGGGTTCTCCACAGCAATCAGTCAAGTACCTGCAGGCTTGTTCAGGAACCATTCTAACCATTAACCTTCCACCGCTGCACCCCAAACAGTCTGCAACTATCAAGTTGACATCGAAATGCAACCGTAACAACAGCTAAGAAGCTACCTCAAAGGGACTTCTCTGACCATCTCCCTCCCCAGCCTCCTTCCAAGAGTCAACACTGCCCTAGAGTGGATTCCACCAGCTACCAGGGCCCTGGAGTAGGGCTGACTTTTAGTGTCTTGCACAGTTCCTGGTGTATCATCACTGGCACATGCCGAAATCTGTGTTGGATGATAAACAAGTAACAAAATTTAAATTGTGCCAGTAGGGACAGATGTCTTCCTGCCACAGAGAGCTGGTCTAGTCCTTTGGCCAATGATGGGTTATTTTCCTTGTGAAGTCGCTGCAGGACAAAAGGCCTGTGGTCATTCATCAAGGGTCCGGGCTCCTTCTGAAGTTTTGTCTCGCTCTGTGTAGTATGTGGCGTGTTCTCCTGGACATGAGCTGGCTCATCCTCCTCTGCAGGAGGGGCTTAGGACACAAGGTCCCTGACCACAGAATCTGTGGCTGTATCCTATTAGCTAGACATGGATCTGTTTTATTTTTTGGGGGGGGGAGATCTTGCCCACATAAGTAATGTTGAGGTTTTGTTATGGAACCAGGAGAATCTGGGTACCGTGTATACACTTCCAAAGAGTCTCAAGATGATACAAGTTTTGATATTTTGTCTTTTTGCTTAAAACAAAGCAACCAGGCACTTAAAATTGCGGGTAGAAGCAGGGCTGTCTCCTAGAAAGGGACCTCGTGGGAATAGCTTGTATTACATTAGCCTCTGTCCTGGCGAGATGTCATTTGCCCAAGAAAAAATCAAATATCATGGTGGCTGCGACCATTTGGGTACCTACCTGTACCTTTAAGTCCAATTTTGGGAACATTCTGGGACATTCAATGATTTCAGTGCATACAAAAAACCTCGAGATAATTAAAATTAAATTTATGAGCTGCTTCTGCCAACCTTACATGAAGAAGTCTTGAAACACAGAAACCACGGTTTCCTTGTTTGTGAAATATGGTCTTACCATGTGGATCCTGAGGGGTGGTCAAATGTCTCCTTAGCAAAACATTCAGCAAAGAAGGGAAGAGAGGGTTGCAACAGAACCATCCTTAACCAACCCAGTGGGTGTCTTCCTCCCACATAGATAGTTCTAGAAATCTGCAGAAATGTTTGCCCACAGTGGCCTGAAATTACCCCTGTTCACACCTAGATGGCGCTCATACTCTGACTCACTGTGGACGGTTTGAAAGAAAGGAATTCTTGAACATAAATGCCAGTAACTCCGGGCGTGGCTGGGTGAGCGGACTGGTCAAAAGAGAGGTGGTGAAAACTGGGGAGATGGAGTCAGGGGGATCCCTGAGGTTTGCTGGACAGACAAGCTACTAGCCGAATCTGGGAGCTCCAGGTTCAGTGAGTGAACCTGTCTTAAAAGTTAAAGCAGAGAGTAGATTGTAGCAGATACCACTGTGGACCTCTGGCCTCCATGTGTACACCATGCACACATGTACACAATGTATGCACAAACACATACACACATGTACACAGTAGTGGACATAGTTTGGGTGTGGTAATGCAGTCAATAGTGAGGAACAAGAGATTGGCGTCAGAGAGATCTGGATGCCAATCTCCCAAGTACTGGGGGTGGGGAGCCCATTAATTAGTCTCTGTGGCTCACAGAAATGGAGGCAAAGTAGAACCTACTTCTTCATAGAGTCATGGAGGAAGTTGATGGTTCTTTGAAGATCAACTGCACAGTGTCCATTACATTGTGACTGTGAAAGACAACCAGCTCTTCTGGCCATCTTATCTGACATGAAACCATAGAGGTTCGTGGTGCTCGTAATTACACTTGATCTTAGCCAAAAGGCCGAGAAGCGATGGTGCTAGTAATTATCACCACACTGTACCAACATTTATCATCACCCTCGCTTGACTATAAAGTATCAAGACTAAAGTGAGACATAAACTGTGACAATAAAACCTTTGTTGACATTAAACTGGAGTTTTAAAAATAATTGGGGGAAGGGAAAATTGATTTGCACTCTAAATTCAGAACAACCAGAAAGTGCAAAGTAGGGTCATTGTCATGCCAACTTGTGTTTGTAAAGTTCACTTAGCCATGCTGGGGATATGACTCCATGGATAAAGTCTGTGTCTACTATCCAGGAGCTCTGGATTTGATTGCCAGACATGGTGGTTATGGTCCCAGAACTCAGCAGGTAGAGGCAGGAGGATCAGGAGTTCAAAGCCATCTGTGGCTACATAGGGAATTTGAGGCTAGCTTGGGCTACAAAAGATCCTGACACCCCAAAAAATCACTACACATAGTTCTGCAGCTAGTTCTTTGCGCAGTTTGTACCATAAATTCATCATAGTATTTTCAGATAGAAAAAAAATCACATAAGGTCAAAAGTAGGAAGAGAAGCTTCTGCCCCGTACCAAAATGGTATAGCAAGGGGGGTATATTGGGGCTCTGGAGTGGGACTAGATTCCTGCAGGTAGTCCTAAGGGGGATGTGATTGGCCAATCAGGATGGAGTCAAAGGAAGGAAAGAGGGGAGGAGGGTTTGGACAGGGGACAAATGGGCAAACCCAGCAGTGAGTCTGGGAACTCTAGGGGACCGTGGCGAGTCTGATTGTTGAGTTGTGTCCTGGGCTTAGAAGGCAAGGAGGCTGTTGTGGGCCCAGGAGAGGGTGGCAGGGAGCTAGTGGATAGCACAAAGCCTGCTGAGTGTGGGCTGCACAGAGTCAGCCCTTTGCTCCCCCGTAGACAAGCAGGTCGTATTCTCAAAGAATCAGTACCTCTTAAACCCAAGGGCATGTGAGATGCACGGGTGAGCTACAGTTGGCATCTGCAAGGTGAGGCTTAGCACGACTGAGTTCAAATGGCCCCATTTCTGCTGGGGGAGGCGGGCTCAGTGAGGACGTGGGCATGGGGCAGGGGTGCTACTTTTATCTGCCTCATCTACAGACCTCATCTGCACTAGTGTACGCTCTTGGAAAGCTCCCCTCTCTCGGGGACCCTCCTTCCTTATGGGGGGCCATCTCTTCCTCACCTCCATCTCCACCTCCCCAATGAAGTGTTGGTCAGTATGTGGGAGTGTTGCAGTTCATCTGCGTGTTGCTGATAAAATCATCACCAAACAGCTTAAAGGAACAAGGAGTTTATTCTCTTACGATAGTCCAGTTACAGTTCTTAGTCCAGCTTGGCAGGAGAGCTCACACCAACACCAGGGCCGAGGGAACTGGCCACACCATCTCCAATAGCAGCTAAGAGAAAAACGATCCTTACTTGCCAGACCAGCATATCTGGTCAAGTGTACAAAGGATGTGAACATCTTCAGCCAGTTCTCTGTATTTTATTCACTTGTCCAGGGCCTAGTTCCACCCACCATGGGTTAGGCTTTGCCCTTCAGCTAGACAATCTCCTGCAGGTTCGCTCTGGGCTTAACTCAACTATCAATTCTTTACCGATGTGCCCAGAGCTGGACCTCTCCACCATCAAGTGACGCTGGTACCTAACCTAGCAGGGAGGAAGCGTTGCCGTTCATTGACTGTCCTGCTAGTCTGTGGACTCTTACTGGTCAGTTGGGTCATAGCACACATGGCCTGGGCTGTGGGCATTATCTCTGTTTTTACCCGATTGGTCCCCATCGTGACTGCTAGTCAGTTCTAGGTCGATTATTCATAGCACGGTTGAGGACTGGTGGGCTCCAGTCGTCCCTCCCTGTATCTCTATCCCGTAGGTTCTACTGATGACTCAGGTCCTGGGCCTGGCAGCTCTAGGCCCTCTGTATGCTGCCATCCCACCTCCCGATGCAGCTTCCTGGTCTCAAGCCACTGTCTCCGCTGCATTATCTGTCTCCGCCCACTGCTGCACCAGTCTCTCCTGCAGCTGTCCCTCTCTTGGCTTTTTCTGTGTGGGAGCAGAGACACACGTCTCACTGGCTCTGAGTTCCCATAGCACTCCGGAAGCTTTTTATCCCTCCCCCCCCACCACATGTACCAGCTCCATTTCCACCTAGGACTGGATGAGAGGCTGTGAGCGCTGACAGAAGAGATCTTATGCTTGAGTCTTCAGCCCACCTTCCCTGTCCCCTCTCCTCTCCCACTCTCAAAGGAATTTGCTTTTGCACAGGGACACTGTCACCTACATCGGACAGTATATGAAGGCGAGGCCCCGAGCCAGGTTCATTAGGCCTCATGAGGTCCTATGAGGAGTTCAGGGTGCTTGCCATTCCAGTATGAGGTCCGGAGTTCAGATCCCAGAATGTACATAAATTAGTTAGTACGCAGCTATAATTCCAGTGTCCCAGTGGAGAGATGGGAAGCAGAGAGAGAAGAATCCCTGGAAACTCGCAGCTCAGCTAGGACAGAAAGTTTTTGTACTTCGTGCGTGTGTGTGTGCGTGTGCGCATGTGTGTGTGTGCGTGCAAGAAGGGGGACCAATCGGGTAAAAACAGAGATGATGCCCACAGCCCAGGCCATGTGTGCTATGACCCAACTGACCAGTAAGAGTCCACAGACTAGCAGGACAGTCAATGAGTGTGTATGTCTGTGGAGGCCCAAGGGTAACTCTGGGAATTATCCGGATTGTTCTACCACCTTGTCGTTTTGCCCTGGGGTTTCCCAGGCTCCATCTTCCAGGGCTGGAAGAGCAGACTCCCCCATATCCACCTGGAATTTTTTCATGGAATCCAGGATCCAAACTCAGGTCCTTTTGCTTGTGAGGCAAACACTTGACCCCTGAGTCATCTCTTCAGCCCCCAGTTTTTTTTTTTTAAAGGAACAAAACTTAACGCTCAAATCAAACAAGGCAGTGTCTATGCATCCATCCAGTGTAACTGGATCATTTGGAAGGGGAGGATGGAATCTTCCCTGGTCTAGGTCCCCAGCAACAGTGTGTGTGTGTGTGTGTGTGTGTGTGTGTGAGAGAGAGAGAGAGAGAGAGAAAGAGAGAGAGAGAGAGAGAGAGAGCGCCTGGCCTCTCTCCCAGCCATGGAGCTCTGAGGCAGCCAAGGATCCTGAGGCCCCGCGTGTGACACCTCTCTCTTAAGACACTCTAATTTATAGTTAACGCCTTTTAAGCAAACAAGAGGGAGGGGAAAAATCTGGTTTGAATTATAACATCTCTGGATGAAGGGAAGTCTGGGAGTTCAAAGGAAAAATGTCCCAGGAAAAGCATGGCCTGCTAAGATTCATTCGGAGTGTCCGGGAAGGTAATTTGAAAAGAAGGACTTTTCCCTCCCTCTGTTTCCCTCGCTCTTGCCTGCTGCTTCCAGCATGCAGGGTGTCTGTTGGACCTAAAAAGGAATGGAGAAGTCTAACAGATGCGCAGCAGACAGAATCAGAGGGTTTAGAAAAGCGGGGGGAGGGGGGGCGCAGGAGGCATTCCTTCTAGCTGGTAGGCAGAGGCAGAAGCCCCAAGTCTTACTCCCATTCAGCTTTTATTTACTTAACAAGCAGAACAGGGTTCAAGGGCAATGTACAGGACCAGCGAGATGGCTCAGTGGTTAAGGCATCTGCTTGCAAACCTGGGGACTTGAGTTCAATTCCCAGAAGCCCACATGGTAGAAAGGGAGAACTGACTTTTGAAAGTGTTCTCTACCTGTGTGCCATAACTTTCTCTCTCTTCTCTCTCCCTCTCTCTCTCTCTTTTTCTCTCCTCAAATAAATAATTTAAAAAAAAAACAAGCTATGTACTCACTTCAATAGCACATATACAAAATTGGAATGATACAGAGAAGATTAGCATGGCCCCTATGCAAGGATAACACGCAAATTCTTGAAGTGTTCCCTATTTAAGAAAAAAAAAGACAAGCTACAAATTATGCAAGAGAGCATCCTTGAGAACTACCAAGGAATTATCTAAGGAACAATGTGAGATTACAAGGTAAATCCTTATCTGGCTTTCCCAAGAAAAGCATCCGGTAGAGGACGGTGATGTCACATATACACATATACACCCAATGTTTATGCAAATGAAATTCAAATGAAGCCATGATCTCCAATACTTAGGTTGTGCCAAAGAGGTACCCAGTGAGCACAAATTTGTTACTAAGAGTTGCTTAATTGGGTGAATAAATAAGTCCCCAAAGGTCACTTGAAGGGACCAAGAAGAGAGGTGCAGATACTGTCTGCATCCAAAGTCAGATGCCTGTGGACGCCCTACAACTTTTTTTTTTTTTTTTTTGGCACACACCTTCTCTGGTGGGATTAGAACCTTCCTTTCTATCTTTGTCCACAATACCTTTGCCCTCCACGAGCACCCGCTTCAAACAGCTCTGCTGTTCTTCGCTCGGAGCATGATTCTCAATGATGAGTAAGTTCTTCACTGGTGCCTGAGAGCCGTCCGTGGTGGGCGGCACGCTCATTGGCGGGTCGCACACCAGACGAGAACGTAGAACTCTGCTCTCAGCTTTTGCCTGATACTGAGGTCTGAGCCGCCGCAGGAGGGCAAGTCTCCCCAGCAGGTGGAGCGGCAGCAAAACGTCCCTAAAGGAGCAGGATGTAGGGTGGCGAGTGATGTAGACGTCACATCCTTGGACAGACTGAGAAGCAGGGGGGGGGTTGCCTAGACACTGTTGGTTGAGAGAGTTAATGCAGAGCTCTGTGGGAGTAGCATCCTGCTGTCCTCTTGGCCCCTTTGCTTCCTGGATGAGGTGGACCCTTGTCTTAATAAGCATCTGATTGCTTTGGTGACAAAATTCCTCATAAAAGTAACTTAGGTTAGGAAGGGTTTATTCTGACTCACAAATCAGGATGTAGCCCATCGTAGTGGGAAAGACACCCAGCAGGCAGGTGACTGGGCATCTGCAATCAGCCCACTTTCCTTCCGGTTCAGTCATGACCCCCCCCCAGTCATTAGGAAGTGCCGCCCACATTCAGAAACTGACCTTCCCAGAAATTTGTTCCCATGGGGATTCTGCACTCCTGACTCACATCCAGGTTGCCACCAGCCCCATTCTCAGCGCTGGCTGGAGAATTTTCCTTTCGCCTCTGAAGCTGGGCTCCGCAGTGATGTAAACATGCATGCTAAGGGGTGGAGGGGATGCGGTCCATTTTTCTAAAATGGAAAATTCTTCTAATTCGGAAGATGAGAGACAGGGAAGTTGGGGAGGGGAGGCGTGGCAGAAACCAGGAGCACGGAGGAGGGGCACATTTGACACAAGTAGACCCTGAGAGAGGTGGGAGGTCTCACAGCTGGCTGGGGGGGGGTTGCTTTCTTCACCTCGGGTGGCCCGGACAGAATCAAGCAGGAGCACAATGCTTTGTGTTTTCTCTTGAGTGACAGGGGCTGCTGTGGATGCTGCCCCCAGTCAGCGACATCAGCTTCCTTTCTTCGTGGGCCAGAGAGAGTCAAAGGCCCACCCCAGCCCACACTGACCCGCCGACCTTTGAGCCCCAGCCACCTTTGGCGAACAAAGCTGGGGCCTGACATCTTTAATTTGAATCTCCTAGTAGGAAGGGAGCCCCTATTGTGCAGTGTTTGGTGCGGGAAGGAAAGAAAGAGCTTTTCTCGCCCTCCACTTTCCTCTTGTGGTTGACGTGTGGATTACTTGAATAAAGAGATTGAAAACATCCCTTCTCCCCCAGTTAATCATCCAGGGAGTGCCAAGACATCGAGCCAGATTGATTTTTCCAGGCTGTGTATTTCCCCCAGCCTTGGCGTTTCTTTTCCTGTATACTTCATTCCCCTTCCAGAGAGTCAGTGATATCTGTCTGCAGCCAAAGGAGCCCCCTGGAATATCAGAGTCAGGAAAGATGCTAAGGTACCATACTTGTGGCAGTAAAAAGGAATAATGTCTGTGCCAGGTTCCGGGAAGTAACTGAGGAACCATCTCAACTCACCCCAAATACTTTCCATGTTGGTATTGTTGAGACAGTCTCTAACCCAGGCTGATCTCCGACTCCCCATGTCTTGGTGTTCGACCCTGAACCTCTCACCTCCTGCCTCCACCTCCTGAGAACTGGCGGAGGTGATGGTGTCTGTCGACACCTCTAGTGTGCGCTGTTCCGAGGCCCCAGCCTGAGGCTTGGCGCACGCTAGGCAAGCACTCGGCCCACCAAGCTTCATCTCAGCCCCCGACAGGGCAGATTTATAAATCATAGGGCGGTCCTCACGTCACACGGGGGAGAACATGGTACGCGGCAGCTTGCCACAGGTCATGGACCTGGCCGGAACCTTAGCCGAGAGGCTCGTAGGTGTGGGCGAACCACCCTGTGGCTGCTTCCTTGGCCACGAGCTCTTGCCCTGGAAAGACTGAGTCTGTGCGGAAAGGGGTGGGGGTGGTCAGAGGGGATGACAGCTTGCAGATTCCCTTGGTTTCCACCTCTTTCCAAGGTAGCCATCATGAAATTTTCCCTGCAAAAAACACCACCTTGGCAGGGGCGGAGGGGGGCACTGAGCTAGTGCAGCAGTTACTAGGCACCTGCTTGCAACTCTGGCAACTTGAGTTTGATCCCCTGCAGCCCATATGGCAGCAGAAGAGAACTGACTTCTAACCGTTGTCCTCTGACCTCTCCCCTCTTCCTCTTCCCCTTCCTCTCTCTCCTCTTTCAAATAAATAAATAATTTTTTAAACGACATGCCTTATTCTGGAACTTTCCCTGGTTAAGAAACCATTGTTACTCTGGCTCGCCATGGTCCACTAAGAGCTGGAGGGAATTTGAAAGGTCCTGGCTGGCCTTCCCGCCAGAAGCTGCAGTTTCCACATTGACTGGAAACTTGTCTCAGTGGGAGTTGAGACGTGGAGTCGTGAGCATCTGATAGGCAGGGAGAACGGCACTGCGATGTGCAGAATTCCATCTGGAAGAGAAGCCAGGTTTGGCGTCAATGAAATAGCTCTGCAGGTAAAGGCACTTGTGGCTAAGTCTGATGATGTCTGGAGTTCATCCCCGGAGCCCACATGGTGGAAGGTGAGAAGGAGCTATTACAAGTGGTTCTTTGACTTCTGTGTGCACCACAGCACATGCACATACATACGATAAATAAATGAAAATGGTGGAAGAGGAGAAAGAGGAGGAGGACTAGGAGGAGAAGGAAGAAGAGGAGGAGGGGGATATGTGTGTGGTCTTGAAATGACGATGATGTAGGTGTTTCCGACCTGCCCATTCCTCTTTGGGTTTGGAAGTGGAATCACCTGACATTCAGTCCACGTGCCTTAACATAAGATCATGACCTTTCACTTTCCCATAGCTCACCATTCCCACCTAATCCAGCCACCTGAGCCTTCTTATTCTTGGGCCTCATCATGATGCCCACCGGGTTGGCTCTTGCAGTGACCCTAGTGTCTTTGCAGGGCTCATTCCATGGCATTGTTGATGTTTCTGTTGAGAGCACACATCTCTGACCAGCTACCACCAAACTTAGCCCTCACCGCCATGCTCGGTCCCCTGACACCCAGTCCGCTGCTTTCACTGAGCATCCAGCGTTTCTTTGGCTCATGGCCGCCTTCGTGGGCCCCACCAAGCTCAGGACTTGAATCCGTCTGGTTCATCATGTGCCTGGCATAACTGTGGAAGAAATGAATGAATGCCAGAGATCTGTGAATCAACAGTTACTAGCATCCTTTCCAGATGATCCTGGAGATCTTCTGGTCTTGGGTTAAAATACCAAAGGGCAATGCTGTGAAGATATAATCTTGTTATAAAAAATCTCCTTGGGATATGCATTGATTTGGTTCTGCAAAGGCTCTGGGCCACTTAGAATTATCACCAATATATCTCAGAGAAATTCGGAGACTTGCCAAAAATCATATAACCTTTGAACAAGGATTTTATGGCACGAGTATGTTTGGGAACAGGATTTGTGTGTGTCTTGTTTATAGAGTAGAAAAGTCTGGGGTTTGGAGGCAGGAGGTTTATTTTGTCTTAGCTTGTGTTTTAGTATTTTCATAGCAGCATTATCACAGGCAACATACTTCCCTTTCTAAACTTCAGTGCTGTTATCTCCAGAATGAAGCTAAGTAGTATTTTTTTAAGGATAGCCTCAGGATTACCTGCTGTGGAAGTCAACAGGCATTCAGCAAACATTCACTGGTTCCTGAACAGCCATTTCCTCACCTGGGACAGCCCCTCCCCCGGTGTACTTTTTGGGGTTGTTATTCGCATGAATAAAGTGGGGTGCCAGAAGAACCCCGCAAACTCTGAGAGCAGAACACAAACACAAAATGATGGTGTCAGAACGCCCAATACCCTGACACTTCTTGAAGGAGAAATAGGGGCAAAAATTCTGTTCCTCTTAGCCGTCCACTGGAAGCATTCGTCCCTGTACTGAAAGGGGCTTTTCTTTGTCTATTATCTTCGGTGTCTATGTCTGTATGTTTTAACCTTTTATGCAGAATTTTTAAATTTGATTTATTCTTTGACAATTTCACACACACATATATAATGCATTCTGGTCAGCCCCCCGCCTCTACCTTGCCCTCCCTTATTTCTCTCTACCCCTGCCAACCCCACTCACCTTGCAACAGGTCCTCCTCTATTCTCTGTCTTTTTGTTCTGCACCCCACCACCTTTAGCCAGGGCATTTGGGCTGGGCATGGGTCCGGATTTGGCCACTGGAGCACAGGTAACTCACAGCTGCTGTGAGCTCCCTCCCTCTGCAGCCACCAACTGCTGTCCACTCCTTCAGGGAAGCTAGACCCCGCAAGCCCCTCCCACACTAATGGGGAGTGCATGCACTAATGCATGTGTGCGTGTCTGTATGTGTCAGAGGACACTGTGTGTGCCTGTGGAGACCCAAGGGTGACTTTGGGAATCATTCTCGATTGCTCTACATCAATTTTGTTTTGCTCTGAAATTTCCCAGGCTCCACCATCCAGGGCTGGAAGTTCAGGCCTCTGTCACTTCCACCTGTCATTTTTCTGTGGGATCTGGGATCTGAACTCAGGTCCTTCTGTTTTTAAGATAGGTATCCTTAACTCTTGAGCCATCTCCCAAGCCCCATTGATTTTCATTTTAATACTGATCTGTTCCTTAAAAATCTTGTTCTGGAGGGCTGGGGAGACAGTTCAGTGGTTAAAGCTCTTTCCTTGCAACCAAAAGGACCTGAATTCATAGCCCCCAGATTCCATGTAAAAATGCTAGACAGGTGTGGGGAACTGCCCATATCCTAGTCTTGGATGGCGGAGCCTGGGAATCCCCAGAGCAAGCTGACTAAGCCAGACTAACCTTAATGGCATACTCTGGGTTTAATTAGAAATCCAGGCTCATGACAATAAGGTGGAAGAGTAATGTAGGATGATTCCCACTACCACCCTTGGGCCTCCACAGGGCATACAGACCAACCACACTGATGTACATGCATACACGCTTACACCTACTTATATGCATATGCATACACACATACACACACACACCGTGCAAACACATATGAAAGAAATGTTTAAAAATCTTGATTTTGTTATACATTTGTTTTACACTTAGAAAGTTCTCAGTAGAAATAACTGGTCCCAGCTCTCCTGTGGGCCACACCAACATTATTGCTCACAGAGCTACGGTTTATTTCTCATTGAAGCTTTTACTGACAGCATCCAGGGATGATGTATGAGGAAGGAAGGCACAGCTTTCTGGTGAATTCCTAAGCTGGCTTCTGCTGGCTCCCTTTGATCTCGGTAGCGTGTGCCCTGTTTCTTTGTGTTTTGCCTTCTGCCAGTCCAACATGCTCCAGCTTGTGCCCCACAAAGAGCCCAGTGCTGACTCAGGGTGACCTTCGTGTAGTCACCTGGCTTGGTTCAGGGCGGGGACATTTCTCCTGCAAGTTCTCTTCATCATGACTCCTCTCTGGCATAAAATGTAATATTCAAAATTATTATGTATATTTCGTGTGTGTGATTCCAAATGAACACCAACTACAGTGTGCATGTGGAAGTCAGCAGACAACGTGCAACAGTCACTTCTCTCCTTCTGCCATGCGGATTGTAAAGGATTGAACTCAAGTTATCAGACTTGGCAGCAAGCACCTATACCTGCTGAGCCATCTGACCCTCCCCATTTTGACTTTTTTAATAATTTTTTTCTTACATTTATTTTGTGGGGGAAATGTACTGTTTGCTAAAAGTGTGTTTGAGAGGGTCAGAGGACGGTTTGCAGGAGTCCATTCTATCCTTCCACCAGGTGAGCTCTGGGCCCCTTGACCTCTGTGGCCCAGTGATCCATGATAATGGTCTCTCTCCAGCACATTCCCAAAGGGTTCCCAAGGGGCGTGGCTAAGAGTTCCAAAGACTCTTAACACCCATTGTTAGAGCAATGGCTTTTGTAAAAGCACAGGAGATAAGCAAGGAGAAAAGAAAGAGAAATTGACCTTCACAACTGAGCCATGTAGCTTTTTTCTTTTAAACTTTATTTATTAGTGTGTGTGTGTGTGTGTGTGTGTGTGTGTGTGTGTGTGTGTGTGTGTCAGAGGGCCCGTGTGTCCCTGTGGAGGACCAAGAGTGACTTCAGGAATCACCCTGGGTTCCTTCTACCTCCTTTTTGCTTCACGCTGAGATTTCCCAGGCTCCACCCACTAGGGAGTAAGTTCAGGCTGCCGCCATTTCCACCTGGCATTTTTAAGTAGGACCTGGGATCTGAACTCAGGACCTTTTTCTGCTTGCGATGCAGACTTTTAACCCCTGAACTCTCTCTCCAGCCCCCTCTTTTTGCTTTTTAAAATTTTACTTATTGAGAAATCCAGTCAGAAACATACACCAAAGTAGCAGTCATTCCTAATCCTCAGATTTGAAATATTTCCCGTCAGAAGTGAATGCACACTTACACGTTTTATATGTACACTAAGAACTTGTGTGTGGCAACTAAAGTCATTTCGGAACAGCATTCTTGGCTTTTAAAAGACAATTCAGAGTCCACATCTCTGGGCTAGAGAGTAGAGAGAATACTAAAAATACGATCAGACAAGCAAGCTCTGTGCTTTTGAGGTGTTGAGTCATGTCCCCTCTTGACGTCTACTCAGTCACACCATTCGCCTGTGTCCTGTCCTCTGCCACGTTCAGCTGTGCCTTTGGTGGCTCTGGAGTGACCAGTATTCTCCGCCTAGGAGCCCGTCTCAGAGTTTCCCCTTGTGGCCACACTGATGTCACTCACTGTAAAAAATGCCAGACATCCACTCTCCCTTTACTCCTCTTCGCCCCTTGACCTCTGTGGCCCACTGATCCATGATAACGGTCTCTCTCCAGCACATTCCCAAAGGGCTCCCAAGGGGCGTGGCTAAGAGTTCCAAAGGCTCTTAACACCCGTTGTTAGAGCAATGGCTTTTGTAAAAGCACAGGAGATAAGCAAGGAGAAAAGAAAGAGAAATTGACTGTGACATTTTCAAAGTGGGCTGTTGGCCCCGGGAACTTGGCAGTAGATTCCTGGTGCATGAAGAAGCTCCTAAGATCATCACGCCTGCCCTCCCAAGCTTAATGCATCACGGATGCACATTCCACACTGAATTTCCTGCGGATCTGCCCACCAATGGGCTGCAGCACATGCAGACACAGTCAAGAAACAGTAGCTCGGGTGACGACATCCCAAATCTCTGAGCTCCTCTCAGAAGCTGACCTTCCCCCTGCAGGGGCAGACCGATCCCTTACAGGTCACAGAGCCTCATCATGGATACCTCCGTGGGGCTGTGTGAGCGTCGCCACAGTATAGCTGCCAGCATCTGCAGATGATTCCAGAAAGTCTTAGGACGTTCCCTGAGCAGCCATGTTCCTCTGTTTCTTTGGGCTCAGCGTGGGAGGGAGCCGTAAAGGGGCATTTTGTGTGACTGCTGCAGATGCCAACATCAGTGTATTGACAGAAGGGTTCAGTTGGCTCACAGTGCAAGAGATTTTAGTCCATACTGAGTTGGCCCCGTTGCTTGTGGTAGACGGTGCATCATGGTGGGGGTACACTGTAAAGCAGAGTCTTCCCTTCATAATGAGACACAAGAGAAACAGTGCCCCGCTGTTCCCCTCAAAGGCATCTCCTCCTTCCCTTCTCCAGTGACCCAAGGATGTCCCGCTAGGCCCTACCTCTTGAAGGTTCTAGAACTAGAAGGTTCTAGAAGATTGTAAGCTTGGAGCTTACAACCAAGCCTCTGGGTACTGAACATGGACGTTTGAGAGCTTTCAAGATGCATACTATATTAGTTGCTTTTTCCTGTGGTTGCGATGAAGTTCCCTGTTAAAAAACAGCTTAAGGGGGAAATGGTTTAATCTAGCTCACACTCAAGCGCACAGTCACTCCGTCACAGCAGCAAAGTCCCAGTGGCAGGAGCCTGAGGCAGCTGCTCATCTTGTATCCAGTCAGGAAGCGGAGCGTGATGAAAGTTCATGCCCAGCTAGCATCCTCCTCTTCTCACAGACCAGGACCCCCGCCCAGAGAATGGAGCCTCCCACGGTTAAGATGGGTCCTCATGGCTAGATGCAGGTGTCACCTTGACGGTCGATGGAGGGTTCCAGCTCTGGGGACATTTATAGGGTGATATACTAAGAACGGTGACCAGATAATCATAAACCAAAATTAAGCCCCTTGTTCCCTTAAGCCATTTGATCCTGAATTTATAGGCAGTGATACAGAGTAACTGCCATAATGGTTCTTCTTGCCTCGACCAAGATATCCCCCACAGGCACACCAGAGACGTGCCTGCTAGATGGTTCTAGATCCCGATCATCTGTAGTAACCATCACACACATGCAGCAGGCACGAATGACAGGAGCTTCCTTAGAATGCTTTCAGCGCGTGAGTTATTCTTTCCCAACATCTAAGTTGAAGTTTGCTGACACAGAAAACACATTCCAGACAAGTCAAGGTTTGACTACTTTTGATCACAGCTTCTAAGCGCGGGTGTCTTCCATTCTGGGGAAACCATCCACTCCCTGTCCGTTTTCTTTTAGTCACGAGTGCCTGCGCTGAGGAACGTGAAATAAACAAATCAGAACTCAGCCTCCTCTCAAAGTTACCATTGGCGGGGTTCTCATCCTGCAGTATTGGGGCCAGTTCCTCTTGTGAAATCGCTGCTCTGAAATCCATGGGCAAGATTACGTGGCAGGCACCTTTCCAGTGAGCTAGAAGTTTATCTGGTACTGAAGGAACAAACCTACAGCAGATCATTATAAAAATCATCTCTCACGTGTGTCGGTGTGTGTGTTTGTGTGCATGTGTGTGCATGCATGCATGTGTATACATGTGTGTGGAGGGGTGTGCATATATGTATGTGTGCATGTGTGTATATGCATATGTGTGTTATACATACATGCACATGTACTTAAGTGCCCAGGACCCAAGCATCTTAGGGGAACAAAGGGTTTATTTAATTAAGCTCACGATTCTTGGATGTATCTCCTCATCCTGGCAGGAAAGTTCAGATCAATATCGGACCCAAGAGAACTGACCACACCATAGGCGCAGGAATCGCTGGAGAGCTGTATGCCAAATTACTGAACCAACTGTCTCCATCTCTCCACCGGCCCGGGGTTTGGTCCCACCCACTGTGTACACACATGTGTGGAAGCCAGAGGACAACCATAGCTGTTGTTTCTCAGGTGCTGCCCACCTCTTGTGCCAAGTCAGTGTCTCTCACTGCCCAGCTAGGCTAGACAATTAGCCAGGGGTTCTGGGGTCCACCTGTCTCTGTCTCCCAGTGTAAGCGTGACAGCTGTCTTCTCTCACACCCATTTCTTTTAAAAAAATGTGGATTTTGTGGTCCGTCCTCAAGATCTCATGCTTCCACAGCAGGACTTCACTCTGAACTATGTCCTCAGCCCCTGGACTCCTGTTTCTTACTGACACACCCTTTTCCTCCCCCACCCCCCGGGCCAGGATGACTTCTGGTATGAGCAGGTATATATTCTGAACTTTCAAAGTTGTGACCAATAACTCTTCCACTTCTATTTTAATATCTTCAATAAGAAAACATCTACCACCATATTTTCCTTTTTTCTTATTGTCTTCTCTTTTGTGGGTAGGGGAACAAATCCTTTTTTGAGACAGGATTTTCCTGTGCGCTTCAAGCTGGCTTCTCATTCACTGAGCAGTCCAGATCTAAACAGTTTTTAACCTCCTACCGGAGCCAAGTTGTCTCTCTGCATATCTCCTGACCACTGACCCTTGCTTCTCCCCACCCCCACCTCACCCCCCATTCTGGAACATCACCCAATAGGAAATTCTTTCAAATATTTGAAACCTACTCTCCCGGGGGTCTCTTGGTTTTCCCCAGGCTAAACATTTCATGTTTATTCAGCCTTTCCTCAGGACAGCCTCCAAATCCCTTTCTGTCTTCATGTCAAGATCCATCTGCAAATGTGGTATCCATTCACTTCTATGACAAGTATTTGTTGAGCGCTGTCTATTGGCAAGGCCCGGTGCCAAGCCAGATGTCTGCATGGGTCCCAGCCGGGCGAGACAGTTTCTTCCAAATCAGTTGATTTGGAGGCTGCGTTCCTTTTGCTGCAACCAAAGACCCCAGAAAACTGTTCTCACAGCCAGGTCAAACTGCTAGATTATCTTTGGCGTGAGGAACTAGCGCAATCAGTTTTTGTTGATGGCAACTATTGTTGGCTGAGGACTTCAATTAATTAGTGTTTTTTTTTTTTTTTTTGAACGTCAGCGAAAGACATCACATGTCTTTCCATCCAATTCCTTTTTTCATCTAGCTTCTTACTGCAGCGCCTTGAACTTCGCCCCTTGGGATATCTGCTAACTGTTAAATCTTGAGTTCATGCTAACAATTGTTTCTCCCTGCCCTGTGTCATCCACAGTATTGACCAGTATCCCTGCATCCAAGTCTCTCTCTGTAAAAAGGAGGGGGCTTCTACAGAGACAGCAGAACTCCCCCTCCCCACAAACACCTGGATGCCTCCCTTTCCCCCTTTCCAGCAGTCCTCTGGGAGAACTGGTCTCTCAGCCAACACTGAGTCGCCCAAATTCTGCTGTCATCTTGTCTGCATTTCTCCATCTTGTCCACAAGAATTTCCGGAGCGACTTTGCCAAGTGCCTCAATTAATCAATGCATTCTGGGTCTCTGACATTTGCAGTTGTCAGCTGTGGGGACCTGCTTCTTGCTCTGGAGGCAGGAAGGGAATGAGGGGAGTTGGGAAGCGCTCTGTTGTAGGGTTCTCTAACCCACAAACCCCGGGCTCATTTGGGGAAGAACGGCGGTTTCCCAGAGGTAGCTGTATTGGCCGACTCGGTTCTCACATGCTTTGGCGGAGGGTCACCTCGTGTTTGCATTTGTAATCCTAAGGGACGTCGCTGTTCTTTCTCGCTACCCCGACTTCCTTCACATTCACCTTGGAATCTCATTCTACACTGTGCTTCTATCCTTGGGCTCACTGATGCTTCTAATTCAGTTCACCAAATGGCTGATGAACTAAGGCACGGTCTTGTGCAGGATACATTCATTCCATGGAAACCTAGATGCATGTAATTAGTGTTTTTTGAACCTCAGTGAAAGATTTCACATGTCTTTCCATCCACTTCCTTCTTTGGACCAGCGACTTGTTCAGGTCCCTTGAACTTTGTCATATCTGTTAACTCATTATTATTATTATTATTATTATTATAGTTTTACAAGCATATTGAATACTTATCTCTGCTTCCCTCTATTCCTCTTCCCTCTCATTTCCTTCCCTTCCCCTCATCAATCCATCCCACTCCCTCCTGCCCTCCTACCTGTCCACTTCTATGGACCCCAGGGTTGTCTACTCTTGTGGGGGTTCAGGCATCTTGTGGCATACCAAGTTGCCTCTCTTCGGCCACCCCACTGATACAGGCATTTCCCTTCACTCATCCAGCTTTAGTCCCCAAGGTTTCCATTATATGTTCTCATCTCTCTTGAGTGCCTCAATAGTCTATGGGGCATGTTGGTATGTCAGTCATTACACAGGTGATATCTGCTAACTCTTAAATCTTGATTTTCTCTTAGCAGTTGTTTCTCCCCACCTGGGTCATCTACAATCCTTACCATTATGCCTTCAGTCTCCATGTCCAAGTGACTTTCTGTAAGGAGGAGAGAGCTTGCACAGATCCCAGTTCCTAGATGGAAATCTACCACAAGCCATCCATCCTGGAATCTTCAGAAGTCCCTGAAACTTGGACCACTTCTACCATTCTGGCTCTCTAGGCACATGTACCATCACCTCTGACTCGTTTGTATGCTTCAGCCCCCACAACCCAGATTGCATACTACACACACACACACACACACACACACACACACACACACACACACAGGGGCTGGATTCTTTCTCATCTGGCTGAGTTAGACCTTGTTTCCCATCAAGGGATGACTTCTATTGGATTAGTCAACCAACGTAGATAAAGATTGTATGTCACATTGCCTCCTACCTGACACTTTTGCCTTCCAAAAGATCCAGAAAGGCAGAAGTGGATGAGGAAATAGAGAAGAATGAGTCACTAGTCAATATAACACCCTTTACTGCCGCTTGACTTAGAGGAGGTGCACTTGCAGTAATGAGTTGCACGAGCCTTCTTACTTAGCAATTCCAAAAGGTCCTCACTGTCAAATGTCACAACTCAGAGTGACCCCGTTACCAATGGTGGGGCTGGAATGGAAAACATCCCCACAGGAGTGTTTAAACGTTTGATCCACAGCCGATGCTACTAGTTTGGAAGGCTGTAGAACCCTTAGGAGGTACAGTCTTGCTGGAGAATATGGATCACTGGAGGAGGGGAGGACTTCAGATTTTATAACCCCACCCACTTCCTGTTTGCCCTCTGCTTCCTGATTGGCGATGCAATGTGACCTGTTGCTCCTGCCACTTGTCTTCCCTCCATGGGGGCCCCTCAAACTACAGGACAGAATAATCCCGAGTCCCTTCGGTCATTTCTTGTCAGGTACCTGGTTCACCACGAGAGATGCAGCACAACCACACCCCGTGTGGTGGTGTGGTAGTTTGCAGGCCCGTCCGCGTGCCCACCTTTTCCACAGGGAATACAGGGCTGAGTGGCTTTTCCTTGGGACACTCGTGGTCTCCGAGTTATGATCTCACTGGAAACCCATTCCTTCTGAACCTCAAGATTCAGACCAGAACTCAGGGGGCCTATTGTGTTAGTTTCACCTTGCCGTTGCTGAATGCATTCAGGATCCAGACAGCTCAGGGGAACGGGCGGCTTATTTCATTACGTTCACGATTCTTGATTATCCACCTCCTCGGCATGGCAGGAGAATTCAGACCCGCATGAGGGGCCAAAGGAACTGACCCCACCGTGTGCACAGGAATCGCTGGAGAGGGATATACGCTCTCTTTTTGCCAGAATGACTGTATGCCAAAACACTGAATCGACTCTCTCCATCCCATCCACCTGCCCAGGGCTTTGGTCCCACCTACCGTGGACGGGGTCTTCCCCACATCAATTAGATAGGTACTCACAGGCTGCTCAGGGCTTGCCCGAACTACTAAATCTTCACAGATGTGCCCAACAGCTGTTTTCAACCTTCAGATTGACACCTGTATCTAACTGCCATGACCACAGTTGTCCCAGTTTTGAGAGGTGCATGGGGTTCCCCCTAGTGCTCACAGACCCTTCTTCAGAAACACCCATTAACGTAATGAGCTGTCAACGCTCCAGTTGTTCCTAGTTGACCTTTCAGTTGTTCCAAAACAATGGCCTTCATTCAGTTAAGTAAGAAATGAAGATACCACCTCTTCCCCCCAACCCTTGAGGCTCCACTTAGAAAAGTGAATATATGCATATTTTCTCTCTTTGCAATAGTGTCTCACTTTGTTACCCAAGCTGGCCTCAGGCTCACGATCCCCCCCCCCCCATGCGGGATTACAGGTGGGCACCACCATGTTTATATATTGTCTCATAGTCCCTAATGAGAAAGTAAAAATGTGTATTTAAGCTTTCTAAAGTTAGTAAAGTTTATATTTGTGGGTGATACCTCCCCGAGCTCCCTCTAGATTGGTGAATGACTCAAAAAAAAAAAAAAAAGTCAGGTTGGGGAGATGGGTCAGGGTTGTTAAAGCCTTTGCCCGTCATGCGAAAGGACTTGAGTTCAGATCCCCAGAACCCAAGTAAAAATGCCAAGCAGACATGGCTAAAAGCCTGTTAAGTCTGGTTCTGAAAAGTGGAGCCTGGGAAACCCCAGAGCAAAGAATTAAAGAGGCAGAGCAATCTAGGGTGATTCTTGATGTCATGCTTGGGTCCCCACAGGCATGCATGCTTAAGAATGCTCTTGCACGCACGCATACACACACACACACACACACACACACACACACACACACGTCAAACTCCCATTCTTACTAGTACTTCACTAGGAAATTATAGCTTTAGGTGGTTGAAATCCTTTGCCAAACCTATTTGCTTCTGCCCATTTTCAAGCACATCCGTTTCTTCATGCATTTCCCATTGAAGCAGGCAAGGCCTGTGTTCCATAGAAGCGAGTCACACGGCACCGAGTGTGACTGAGTCAGTCATCACCTAATGGCAGTAGACAGACGAGTCTCTTTGGGCGCAGCGTTGCCGATGCCTGCTGTATCTTGGCTGTGCCTCCCTAGGGACACTTGGCCAGAGGAAAGGCAGGATTGAAAAGTTCTTCCTGCCACCTTTTATCTGGGATGCAAGCGGGGTTCATGTTCTGTCTACATTAGAAAGATAACTAAGAGATTTCTGTCTCATTACTTTAGATACCCTTCTTGGCTTCATTGCTAATGAGCCCAAAGGCGAGATGACTCTCTATGGAAACTCTTGGGGTTGTACATTTTTAAATTCAAGACCTGGGTTTGCCCATACTGTCTGATTCCCCCTGACCCGGGTCATGTGATTATAAATCAAGCTCATCTGTAGCTTTCAGGTCGGTGTCTGCTCTCCCTGACAGGAGGAACTCTGCCTCATGAGTAATTTGCTCGGGCTGCTTGCTTGTTTCTCTTTTGCGAAGCTCACAAGCTCAGTTTGGGGAGAATATACTGGAACACAAGCTGCCATTGCTTCGGTGGCCAATAGGAGGAGACTCGCCTGTTGGCAGTGTCCGCTGGGCTCTGGTGGGGACTGTGGGAGGTTTCCTGTGGCGGGGTCGAGGGCTGATGGCAGGAGGCTAGGACGGGGTCTGACCCACTTCTCAAAAAAGCTGAAGGGCACTTCTTCCTCTTCTTCCTTGTTCCGCCTGCTCCCCAACCTCACACATCTCAAAGATGTGTGTACCCAGCAGCTAGATCTCAGGCATCTTCCTCTGTTCTTCTTCCTTCTTCGTCCTTCAAGGTTTGCTCCTCTTGCTAGCTCTTTTTCCTGTGCCTCCTCCTCCTCTCTGCCTGGTGGGGAGAGAGCCGTGGATACCAACGCCTTCCCTGCTTCCAGCTAGCTGGTCTCTATACTGTAGCTCGGCTCTCTTTCTAGAAGGAACTACTGAGCGCAGATCGCTGGGATCAACTCTCTTGGGGTCCCTAAGGTGAGGAAGGCTTTCTTCTCAGTGAGGCCTGAAGCCTCGCAGCTGTTCCCAAGGTCACCTCATCATCCAAAGTGACTGCTGTGGCTCCTGCCATCCATGTATATGTCGGCCAGCAAAATAGGTAATGTACTCTCGCTTTAGGAACATCCCAGGAGTGGAGAAATGGCTGAGTGAGTGCTTGCCTAGCGTGCACAGAGTCCTAGGCTCCCTCCACAGCACCACCAAACCCGATTCCCCAAGTTTTACATAGGACTTCTGCCTCTATCCTATTTGCGCAAACCTAGTGGGATGGAACCTCCGCTTACAAGGCATTCTGGGAGATCTTTGCTCTGGTTAGGTATTCACCTTACGAAAGATCATGAGCTCTATCATTCTGGAAGAAAATGAACCTGCAGACTGTATCTCATCTAGAGCCACGAGCTCATCCTGCCCCATCTGGTGTGCGGTTAGACTCCCTTTAGCCCACACATCGGACATGAGACCTGGTTTTGAGTATTGTTCTCATTTTCTGGCAGCTCATTTCCAAAGGGGATTCCACTGGACAAGCTCACGTGTTTTACAAATGACACTAATTTCTCCATGACCCACGCTGCCCAGGTCTGTGAGGACGCCGTGGATCTCTTCCAGTGGGCGTGTATGCAGGGGCGTGGGGTTTGCACCCCCATGCCTGAGTTTATGATTGCTGGTGTGGGTAGTAGGCAAACACTCTGCCACATGCTCCTCCCCACACCTACCACTTCTCTACACAGACATCACAGTTATGTGTAGGTCACAGACGGAGTATCCTGGTTCTCAGGCACGGTTGAAGTTCACGAGCCACAGCCCAAGGAATACAGCGAGAGAAAGAGTCGGACAGTCCTGTAATCTGGCTCCTCTGCCCTGTGATCCCACAGACACTTGTTGGTGGCTGGTTTCAAGGCCAACATGCTGCCAATCCATGTCTTCCGGTGTTCTGGCCTCCTTCCGGTGAGGCGAGCCGCAGCTGATGTCTGTCTGCCAAACGGCACCCGCATGAAGATGTTCAGCCGGATATGTGTTGCACATAAGCTCAGCACATCTGCATCAAATATATCTTTGGAAGACTGCCCTCGTGGAGGAGGGAGGAAGGCAGGAAACTCCACGTCTGGCTATCTCTTCCTTGTGATCTCTACGGCATTGGTTTTGCTGTCATGCCCTTATCGAGGGTCTCAGCTGGCACCTGATGCCTGAGATGCATGAGAGACTTTCAGTCTAACAAAGATGAACAGCACCGTGCGATAAGCAGGGGATAGAGAAACACAGGGAGCGAAACAGGGTGCCTCGGCTCCATCACACGTTGTTGCAATGAAACGTGTGACCCCGACAACCTAGGGGCAGAAGGGTTGATTCCAGCTCACGGTTCCGAGGGACAGTCCCGCATGGCAGGGGGCTCACAGCGGCAGGAGCCAAGGGAATTGGTCACATCATGTTCTTAGTAAGAGCAGAAGGCAACTGGCCTGTCAGATGTCAGGTTAGCCAATAATACTAACTATCCCATGTATCATGTAGTTACATTGTGGAGAAAAAACATGCATACTGTAAATACATGCAGTGTCAAAGGAGCCCAAAGTGGCTGCCCCAGCTAGGATTTGACATGCAAGTAGGAGCTCACTAGGTGTGTGGTGGTAGAAATGGAAAGCATGGCAGGAAATAAAGGATTTCCTTACATAATTTTTTAAGTTTAAAAAAACAACTTTTTTTTTCCCATAGAAGTAACACCATTACCAATGTTGCAGTTCGCCTGCATGGTTGCTGATAAATGACCATCAAATGACTTAAGGGAACAAGGGGTTTATTGTCTCTTACGATTATCTGATTACAGTTCTCAGTCCAGCTTGACAGAAGAGCTCATGTCAATACAAGGGCGGAGGGAACTGGCCACACCATCTCTACATAATGTCTGAGAGAGGGACGATCCTTACTTGACAGACCAGCATGCCTGGCCAAGTGTACAGAAGGATGCCGACTCTCTCAACCAGATCTCTATGATTTATTCCAGGGCCTAATCCCACCCACCATAGGCTGGGCTTTCCCCATCAGTTAGACAATCTCCTTCAGGTTCTTCTCTGGGCTTAACTACTAATTCTCCACAAATGTGCTCAGAGCTTAAACCCTCAACTGTCAAGTTGACACCTGTGCCCAACCATGACCACCAATTTTATCAAAGTAGAACTTGATTCAGAATGATAATTTTCATGCAAAAGTTATGGAACAGAATCTGGTAGTTTATTAGAGTTCTGCCCTCTCTCGTCCAGGGTCCCCTCAAAACTGGGAAGTTTCTCTTCTTTCCTGGGGGTTCACCTCTCAGAGTGATGCAAACGCTTTTTTCCTATAGGTATATAGATCCCTTTTTATGTAAAATATGGGATGCATTCGTGGATGGGCATACACGTGTGTGCAGGAGCATGTGAGCCTATGTGCGTGTGGGTATCCAAGGGTGATGCTGAGAACCATCCTCCATCATTTTTCACTTTACTGCTTCCAGCCTGGGTCTCTTATACCCAGAATGCACCATGGGCTTAGTCTGGGTAGCCAGCGGGCTGTAGAATTCCTAGGCTCCTCCCCCTGAGGCTGGAATTACAGGCAAGCTGCTACATTGCCCTATCCCCCCCACCTGGCATTTTTTAAATGTGGGATCTGGGGGATTCAGACTCATCCGCACAGTTCAAAGGTTTTTACAGCGTATTTGAAGTCATTTGTCTTTTGTTGTGGTTGTTGCTTGTTTATGTTGCTTAGTGTTTAGCGTCTGTTTTGTTTTCTAAGCAGGAAAACAAAATACTGTTTTTTCAGGAACCCCAAAGACCTTGTGTCATGGGCCTGAGATTTTGCGGCCTTCTTCCCATCCTGCCCCTGGCTTCTGCTCCCCTGCGTGTCCCCATCTGAGCTCTGGATAATGAGGACACTTGTCTTCTGCTCGGTGAGGTTGTGAGGTCACGGCTGGGTCAAGCGGGCTGCAGGTCCCAAGTCACATGGGATCACCCGAGGCCTTAGAGTGGCCTTATATCTTCAACGTAGTGAATGTGTCTGGTTCTGTCTGTTTCATTCTTAGCAGCAAGATTGAGCAGTGCTTATACCTCCTGCCCACAGGCCTTCTTCCCAGACCGGTTCTGAGGTACTTGGAGGTGTGCATGGGGGTGTCTCCAAATGACCATTTTGTCCCTCCTCCAACCACTTCCTGGCACCCCTTTCTGCCTGCCTGGTCTACTTCCTTTGCCAGAAGTTTGCCTTTCGTGGTATAGAAGGAGTAAAAATCTAATCAGGAGCAAGGACTGCGCTGTTCTGAGGGGCTTCAAGTCCTGCTCAACTGCACACCTCAGCATCGTTCTATAAGACAGGCTAATAAACCCCCCTTGCAGTGTGGGGTGAGGATTCACGTGGGATTGTCCACGGGGCTCTGACTATCCATGGGAACCATCAGACCCTGTAGGTAATGATGGACAACCCAGGGCTCTGGAGGCAGATGGGGTGGGGGGTGCGTCCCATCTGGCCACTGTCTGATCACATGACTTTGTCCATTCTCCTCCTTTGTGAAATGGAAATAATCACACGTCTGCATTATGGGATGGATGCTGTAATTAGTCAAGTCCTTAGGATACTGTTGGACACGGCCCAGGTCTTCATTCACCGTTACTTACTCTTGGGTTGTTTGGGTTTTCCATTGTTGTTTATTTTAAGAGACGGTGTCTCTCACTGTAACCCAGGTTGGCTTGAAACATTAAAATGTGTCTCCCAAGTAGGTCTCACACTCCTCCTCTCAGCCTCCTGGGTTCCAGGATCCCTGGCAGGGATCCACACGCCTGGCTAACATCAGCTGCTGTTGTTTAGCATTCATTTCATTGTGCTCTTCATCATCATCATCATCATCATCATCATCATCATCACTACTACTACCCACCACTCAGACTTCCGCCAAGTCTGTGACGGGCTCATCTGGCCAGGGTCCTTTCCCAACAGGGCTCAGAGGCCCATGGAATCTTTCTACCTCACCCGTGGTTCCCAGGAGAACACCCCCCCCACACACGCCCATACTTTCCCTCCGTTCCAAGGCGAATGATCCAGAAACACCCCCTCTCTGGATGCCTCTTTGGGAGTCCTGCTGCTCACTGACCTGTGTGGACACAGGATTGGGATTTTTAAGAAGGCTTGGTATTGACGCATGTTATTCTCATAAAGCTCGGCGTTGTCATAATTGAAATTGTGTGAGTGGTAAACTTGGCTTTCTAAATTTAGAACGGCTCTCATGGGGAGGAAATGAAATCTTCGAAACAGCACAGGAGGGGATGGGAGGAAGTTGCTTCATGTAGCCCAGGCACATAGAGGACCTGGGCTGTGCAGCAAGACTCCATGCACAGAGGGTGCCTGGGGAGGCAGTGCATTTTTTTGGTTGGGGAGGTGGATCTATTTTTTAATTTCCTCATGTTACACAGTCTCTTTGCGTTTATTTAGTGACCAGTCAGCTTTGCAGATCATAGCTGTTTTTAGTTCATCCATATTATTTTAAGAATCACAGCCTTTTTTCCAAGCTGCACCGCAATCAAGACTCCGAGGACTGAATTATCCAGTTACTGTTTCCAAGCCTTCAAGTCCCGCTACCTGTTGGTAAATCATTATTTGCTGTAGCTGTAAGAACAGTTGCAATGCCAACATCCAACACACTCGTGTCTGTAAAGAGGGTCGTGTCACCAAGGCCCCTGCATTTGACACAGAGAAGAGGAATAGAGAACTTGTTCCCATTGACGTTGAACCTGGGCAGGGATGAGATCAACCGAGCTCTCTGTTTTGGGGAGCGGTCAAAGGGAGGGATGTTGAAGTATTGGGGCAATTTAAATGAAGTCACCAAAGTTCCCATATGTCTATCAGAGTCTGAATGCCTCTGTCCCCTGGGACCCTGTTTGTGGATGTGGGAGCTTTGGGAGGTCATTTGCCATGCCAAACACTCGCCATCTCTGTTTCTTGGTCTGCGTATGTGTGTTAGTTTATAAACAGAACAAATGCCTCAAAGTCGCATTCCTGGGTAAAGACAGGGGTGTACATTTTAGATTTGTATGAATATTCCCAAATTGCTCCCTGGTTTGTTGCCGTGGTTGCTATTTGCCTAGCTGATGTGTTATTTCATGTCTCTTCCCCCTCCAGTGAGAATTGCTTCACCTACAGTGGTTAAGGTCCAGTGAAGTTTCTGCTTCTCAGACTTGGGTGTATGTGGACCATTGGGGAGCTCTTCAAAATGCAGATTCTGATTGAGGGGGGTCTGGGCAGAGGGTGAGATTGTGGCTTTTTAAACAAGACCTTAAGTCTCCCCCCCCCTTCCCACTGCTGCTAGTGGACTAAACTAGGAAGAGAAGGTGTTAAGGGGTATGATAATTAGTCTTATCTTTTCTTTACCTTCCTTCCTTCCTTCCTTCCTTCCTTCCTTCCTTCCTTCCTTCCTTCCTTCCTTCCTTCCTTCCTTCCTTCCTTCCTTCCTTTCCTCCTTCCTTCCTTTGTGTATTTATGCGTGTGTGTGTGTGTGTGTGTGTGTGTGTGTGTGTGTGTGTGTGTGTGTGTATCAGAGGGCACTCTTTGTCCTTGTGACCAAGGGTGACTTCAGCAATCATCTTGGATTGTTTCTACCTCCTTTTTGCTTTGCTCTGAGATTTCCTAGGTTCCCCCACCAGAGCCAGAAATGCACCATTTCTGCCCGATGATTTCATGTGGGACTCAGGACCTTCTGCTCGAGAGGCAGCTTCTGAACCCCTGAGCCATCTCTCCAGCCTAATTAGTCTTATCTTGACTAGACCTGAAAACCAGACCACCTAAAAGTAATATCTGGATTAAACTATTGGGAACACAATGACCCACCCTTGATATGGGTGGCACCCTCTAATGGCAGACCAGATAAAAGAAGATGTACCAAAAAAAGCTTTTCTCTCCTCTTTCCCCCTCTCTTTCTCCCCTTCCCCTGTCCCTCTTCTCTTTCCCCTTCTCTTCCTTCTCTCCTTCTCTCCTGCCTGTGCTGACAAGCTCATCCTGTCCGCTAGGAATTCTCCCAGCCTTCATCACCAGACCCCAACTGCTGAGATATTCAGCTCCTGAACTGAGCAGCTACAGGCAGCCACTGTTGGACCACTTAGGCCTTATCTTGTGAACCAATCCAATAAATTCCCTTCTACTACACACATTCATTCTCTTGGTTCTGTTCCTTCAGAGAAACCTGATTAAGGCAGGAGGTAAGCATAAAGATTAGACGCGAGGATAGACTTTGGATTCAAGTCCCCACCTGGTCATTTACTAACTGGAACTCTGGGTGAGTTTCTTAATCTGCCATCAGTTTCCTCATCTGTAAAAATGGAGATTATATCCAAGGGTTTGTGGTGGTGAGATCCGGGACTGTGTATATAATATACTTAGCAAAGGACACGACTCCTTATTGGCCACGCGCAAATGTTTTTTTTGTTCCTGGTTTTTTTTTTGTCTTGCCCTCTCTGCTACTGTAGCTCTCTCTAAATGGTGTCCAGCATTCCAGATGGGCAGCCGCTCCACAGAGTCCCACCTGTCTTCACAGCAGCCCCGAGTTCCAAGCTACAACAATACTTTGTTTCGCAGCCCTTGTAGAAAGAAAACTGGTGCCAGAGTCATTCCAAGAACCCAAGTGGCTGCTTGTTCTATTAGTTCAGAAAAACCTTTGCTTCGGGGAGGGGAAAAAAAAAGAGCCCCCAGGGAACATCAGCTGCCCCGTCCATGCCCAGGTCCGTGCCCCGGGGAAGGCAGCTCTCTAATTTTCCTTTCTGTTAGATGGTTCGAGTCTCTCTGAGCCCGGAGCTTAGTTTCAGCTGGATCAGTTCAGCCAGGGAGCCTGAGGATCTGCCTGTCTTTATCTCCCACCAGAACTAGGGTTCCAGACATGTGCCACGCGGCCAGGTTTTGCGTGGGTGCTAGAAATCCAGATTCAGGTCCTTGTGCTTGCATAGCAAGCACTTTATTCTCTAAGTCAACTTCCTACCCACCTTTTGTTTTTTCTTCAAACAAGTTGGATGCATTGTAAAAGGATGACAGAACTACAGCAAATGCATCATTTATCATCATCCAGTTGCTAACTCTTCACAACCCTGCCTGGAGGTCAGCTTACACCAGTAACACCACGGATACGCTGGTCACGTGTAACATTGTGTCATTGCTCGGTTGTGGCATGGCTTGACAGAAACTCTTCAGCCCCACCATAGTCCCATGGCATGCACACCATTTATCTGTTGTTTGACGTGTCCATTATCATGCTATGGTTGTATCCAAACAGCTTTCCTGGCCATGTTCATGCTTACCTACATATATATCCATCATAATCGGTGCATATAGATGTGCACATTAGGCTCCGGGCATGACATTTCACCAGTGTCAACACCCAAATGATTTGTAATGCAAAAGAAAAGCGTCAAAAACCAGAGTTGGTGTAAAGACCCCACTCCTGTCTTCCTTCAGTCATACACAGAGCCAGCTGGCTGCACGTGTCCAAGGCCACCCCTCCCTCTGTTTAAGGTGCAGTTGGATGAGAACGTAACGGCGAATAAAGTTGGCATGTGTATGGAAGGCAGCACTGGGGAGGCTTGGAAGCTGTGTAGGGGTGGAGAACGTGATGCATGGATGTTGAGTTCATTTCCGGTGGCTGAAGGCTGCTAGCGTGCCCAGAGGTGGAAGGATGGGCCGGCAGGAGTGGGATGGGGAGATGGAGGCTCCACTGGAAAGAAGAAAGGTAAGCGCCATCTCCTATACTACACCGGCACCTCTGCTGTCGGGGGCTACACTCCTACACTGGGCTGCACTCCTCTCTCTGGTCATTACTCTGCAACCAGGTTTCCCCAGCTTTACTCTGGACCTGTAGCTGAAAGTCGCACCAGCAGCACCCTTGAAACTGCTGCTGCACCCTCCGCACCCCCAGCCTGCTTCTCTGGCCCTGTCGCTCACCCTCCAGGAAGTCTCCATTGGATGACTAGGTTCTGCAGCTTAAAAAAAAATTGCTAATTGGGCTGGGGAGATAGTTAAAGCCTTTGCCTCGCAAGTAAAAGACCTGAATGTGGATCCTCAGATCCTATGTAAAAAAGTCAGGTGGATAGGTGAAGGCCTATAATTCTGGCCTTGGAAGGTGGAGATTGGAAACTCTGGAGCAAAACACTACAGGTGGAAGAACATTTTAAGATGGTTCCCTGTGTGGGCCCATGAACCAGCATAAACCCGGACTTAACGTGCAGGAAACAGAAGTGAGAGCGGTGAACTGATCAGGCATCGGGTCAGATGTCCATCATCCAAGCCAACTTTATTGTAGTGTACATGAGTACTTATAGGAAAGCAATCAAAGAGCAGGGCCAAATTTAGGAAAACATCAAAGAAGAGCAGGACCAAATTCTTTACAGGATTATGTAAAACGTATACATTCCAGTTAACAAAGAAAAGTCAGGAGTGACATCTACTTGCTTTGGAATCAGACATAATGTCGCCAGGTAAGCAGGCATGGCACTTTGTTGTTACAAGGGAATGGACAATGTATGCCTCAAAACAGAGTTACCTGGTCTGTGCATTAGCATATCTCAGATAAGCAGGAAAGAACTGTTGGGGAAGGAACAGCCCAGCCAGTTTCTAAGAGAAACAAAAGCGGTCCAAGAAGGGGCTGGAGGTGATCTCTACTCCAAGGGGAGGAGTTAGGTCTGCCATTGTCTTGCAGAGAAGAGGCAAACTCAACCTCCCAGGGAAGGAGCACCTGGCGACAGCCCATTTCAGATATTGATATATCATCCAGAGAGCAGGCTTTGAGCCTGACGACCCCCACAGTTCCCATTATCACCTATGGGTCTCCACAGGCATACACACTCAAGTACACACACACACACACACACACTACAGGTAATCATGCTGTGAGTTCCCCAGCCTGACTCTGGCTTAGGCACCATGTAACAGCGCTGGGTGTCCCTGGGTGGATCTGGGCCCCAGCACAGGGGCTTCTGCTCTTTGTCCACTCGGGGCTGCTCTCACAAACAGCCTATGCAGCTGCCTGTTGTCTTCATGCCATGCTTTCCTTGAAGATGTGGCTGGTTACATTCCACAGTAGCCTCCAGTGACTGGACCCTGGGAAAAACGTTCCCTCGGGCTTAGCCGAACAGGAGTAGCTAGTTGTCTTGGTCCTAAGCAAATAGCTGCTCTGGTCATTGGAAAACTGTGTGACTTTGCTCTGCATGCCAGAGAGCCAGGAGTGTAGTTCTCAAAGCTACTCAGCAGATACAGCCGTCCCCTGTGTTTGCCCTTCTCCCGATCTACCTACTGGAACATACATATCTTAGCTTCATAACTTTGCTGCTGTAATAAATTCCCGAGTCAAACCATTTAGGGGAGCAAGGGACTTTATGGGCACAGCAAAGGAGAGTTAAACAGCAGGAATGTGGGACCTAGGATGCACCATCTCCAAAGTTAAGGATGGGAGGACAGAACCGATGCATCTCAGCTTGCAAGATGCCAACCAGTTCTATCTTTAGGCACCTGCCCAGGAAATAGTTCTACCCACTATTAACTGGGACTCCCTTTATCAGGTGCACAGTTAAGACCATTCCCTACAGACTTGCCCAAGATGCCTGCTTTAACTCAACAAATCCTTGTAGATATGTCCGGACACTCACTTGTCAAGTATCAGTGTTGAAAGCTGAAACTGTCGCAAAACATGATATGATATTACATCATCTATTTATATGAGCCCCTTTAAAGTGGGATGTAGCATACATAAGAATTCTATCCTCCACTTTTGTGCTTTTATAACTACACATGCACAGCCACTAGCGATATCTCTGCTAAGTAGAAAGATAAGCTTTTGGTGGATTAGATGAACTCTACTCAGAAAGATGAACAGAATTCAGCCATAGCACACTTAGAGACAATGTTATAAGCCATGCAGCATCTTGTATTTCAATGGGACAGAAATTCAGCTATAGGTAGCAGCTGAAATCAAAGTCATCTCTTTGTAGCTTACAACACACAGACTCTCAGGGTAATTATGTAACATGTAACAAAACTATATTAGAGGCTACGTTTATGGTAATAAGCAGCCCTGGCCAACTCAAGGAACGACTGCAAGGGACAACAGCCAAGTGGGTCTCTGCAGGCACCGGGGGCTGCCCGTCTCTAATGAGCCATTATAGAAAGGGACCATTTGGCAGCTAACAGAGATGAAAAGGTCCTGTCATTTTTCCACACGTGAACAGGCCTTTAATATTTCCTGCGACCACAAGGCTGCTTCGTGTCCTGGAACTGAAACTTCTAATCCTCCACTTCAGCGCACGGCAGGTCCCCACAGTGCCTCGGCTCTCCAGGGATGCCGAAACAAACACCTGCAGGAAATTAGGTGGAGCACTTTTGCAAGCCAGGCTGGGATCTGTCAATGCCAGCTGACCGAGAGGCCTGGCTTTGCTTTTCCTCCTTCATTCTTCTTCTTCTTTTTTTTTTTTTTTTTTGGTTCACATGTTTTCCATGGCTCCCCATGGAGGGAACACCATCTACCACATCTGTCCATGCTGTTGAATGCTTTCGCAGCGTCTACCGGCTTTTTTTAATTGGCTGACTTCTCTCTCTCTCTCTCTCTCCCCCTCAAACGAATGAAATGATTTTTATTGGCATCTGCAGTTTCCCGATTGTTGCTCCTGGATCTGGGGCTTTATGGACAGATGAAGGACAAGTCCTCAGAAGCTGGTCACAGGAGAGAGGAGAACGCGACCTTGGCAAACAGCTGTACTCGCTGACTCCACACAACCACAAGCCGGAGTTCCATTAGTCAATGTAATACACAGACAAGTTTGGGGAGGAAACAGGCTGTTTTTTGTATGCTGAAGGGGCTTTGGCTTAACGTTTGAAACCTGCCTCAGCCTTTACTTGCCGGATTTATAAACAGAACAAACCTTTGCTCTTTCGGAGGTTTGGTGAAAGACTTTATTGAGGTCAGTGTTGTCTGTGAACTTACAGTCAAGAGTTATCTGTAAGCTTTCAATTTTTATATTTTAGGTTTTCTTTGTGTGTGCGTGTGTGAACACACGTGCATGTGTGTGCATGCAGTAGGGATTAAACCCAGAGCCTCACACTTGCAAGCATTCTACCACTGAGCTAAATCCCCAACTCCACCCTGCAGCATTTAGCAAAAAGCATTTAAAGCCTTAGAGCCCCCAAATTCCAACACCAACATGTGGCACCAACTTTGAAAATGTAAAGGCAAAAATGGTCCCTTGGCTGCTTGCTAATGACAGGAAGGTGAGTCCCTCTTGGTTGAAGCTGCCATAAATCCATTACTATTACTTGAAACCAAAGACTTTGATCAGACCATAGGGTTTCGGGTGGCTCCGCGGTTTGGTGGTGGTACCATCCCCGCTCATTCTCTTCTCTCACGCCCACTGTCACTCCTGACCCTCCAGCTATTGAATCTGAGTTCAAGGCAGAAAGAAGTGAATAAAGGGTGATACTGCAACTCCCTCACAACCATGTCCTCCTCCACCATAGATCGTTTTCCATCTCACGGGCTCTTCCCATTCTTTGCTCAGAGACAGGCTGGGAAAATTAGCATTTTTTTTAAAAAATGAAGACATCCTAAAGAGCGCTGGGATCAGCCTGCAGAAGCAGTATCTTTTGCGGTAAGGAGTACAAAATGACCAAAGTGTTAGCTACAGTAGGTGAAAACCTTGCCACCCAGAGACACAGAGGGGCAAAAAAGAGAGAGAGAAAAAAAAGCTAGGTTAGGCTGACCACAGGCTTGGGCCCCTCGGGCCAGGACATCATGTGGCTACCTCAATTCTTAATGAGTGTGTGGGGGCTGGAGAGATAGCTCAGGATAGTTGCAGGCAGAAGAAAAATGAAAACAAAATAATAAATTTTAATGAATGTGTGCATGAATGTTTAAGTGTGTGTATCTGTAGAAGTACGTGTGCAGGCACATAGGCGTGTGTGTGTGTGTGTGTGTGTGTGTGTGTGTGTGTGTGTGTGTGTATAGAGGTCAGTTTTGTATGTCATTCGTCAAACACTCTCCACCTTTTTTTTGTGACAGGGTCTGTCCTTGGTCTAGAACTTGCAATAGACCAACTAGGCTGCCTGACCCCTGAACCCCAGCAATCTGCCTGCCTCTTCTTCCCCAGCCTTGGTGTTACAAGAGCTGCCATCATGCATACCTTGTTAACAGGGGCCTAGAGATCCATTTCAGGGGGTCAGCTTTGAATGGCAAGCATCATATCATCTAGGTCACCCCCAGCCATGATTCCTTCTTAATTGCTATCTGGGTATTAGATGTTCTTTAAAGGTCTCTGGGGTTAAAGGCTTTGGTCCTTAGTAGGCTTACATGCTTCGAATGTAAGTTCCCTCTCTTCCCCCCACAGCCCACAGGCTCTTTGTATGTGTATCCTTAGCTAATGTTAATGTTTGGGAAGATTGTGGGACTTTTACAAGGTGGAGTCTTGCTGGGGGAAGGCACATCACAGGGGCCGGGCCTCGAGGTTTGGTAGCTCAACTCTGCTTCCTTAGTTTGCTCTCGCTCTCTCTGCCTCCTGATAGTCGTGCTGACCTGACTCGGCCTCCTGCTGCCGCCTCCAGCCACGCCTTCTGCTTTGCGATTCTTGTCTTAGTGGACTGCATCTCACCTTTGGAAGCATAAACCAATTCTCCCCGAAGTTGTGCATGAGTTCTTTCTCACCGCAGCACCAAGAAAAGTAACTGCAATACTGTCACTATTGAGATGTAGAAGGAGGAGAAGTCTCAAGGGAAGTCTTAGACCTTGGGGAACGTGGGACTGCAGCCTCTTTCTTCTCTTTTACTTCCTGGCCATATGGCGAACCCTTCCTTCTATATGCACATCCCACCCTTGTCCCCACTGGTCCCCTAATTGTCAACTTGGACCAGAACCTCCAAAACTGTGAGCTACAGCAAGTGATTTTCATTATGAGTTGTATTATAACAGCGATGCACAATTCAAATTCCTTCCCAAGAAAAATATCATGTACTCAGGCCTTTGAAGCCTTGGTTTCTTCTTGAGGAATGGAGACAGACAATACCTACCCTTCCTACCTCCAAGGGTTGTGAGAGAATGTTCTGGAAAGACTGAAGAGCCTCCCAGGTCTATAATACTATGGTGACTATTTCACATTGGGCCCATCAGACAAGATAGTTTTTCTGTCAACCTGGACTTTCTCAGGTTTTGAAATTGAAGTAGAGGCAAGATACGAATCCTGAATGGAAACTTCTGGAATGTTTTCCTATGAAAGTCTTAATGTTCTAAACTACCGGGGAGCCCCTTTCTGTCTGTTGGTTGTTCCTGCCTGGACTGACATTGTTTAATCATGAGGCACATGCACAAAGAATGGTTTTGCTTCTCTACATTTCTAAATTAGCTCCCAGCATGATCCACATACTGCTGCTTCCATGAGAAACGTCAGAAGATCGTGTGGACCGTGACTCCCTAATTCAGTTGTTTCCTTGATGAGAACGACTCTAAAACATGAGCTGTTTTGGCACCACTTCGGAGAGAGTCTGGCTTTTTAACCACACTCATCTTGTCTCGAGGTAGTCTTAAGTTCAGGTCAAAGGTAACTGTAGCAACATGAAGACCAGCTTCTTCCTCTTCTTTTCCTCTGAAACACATCTGCAGTGACCTTCTGCGCTCAGGGGGGCTGATGGAACCGTTGAGACCCTTGATTTGCTGGGGAGGAAATCGAGGCACAGAGACATAACATAACTTATCCGTCATCCTGTAGATTTCCCAGGGGAGTTGCACCCCCATGGTGAGGTAAGACCTGGGAGCCCTGATGCTTCTGTAGCACATTGGAGTTTTCCAGCACCTTCTGGTTAGTCCTCTGAGGGTGTCACATGGTCTCAGAGGCAGACCTCAGGCCAGCCCATGGATCTCTTCTTGAGTAATGCTGGTGACCTGCCAGAAGTTTCCAGGCGCTCCGTGTGTTTAAGCACACCTGTCCTTCACTCTTTCCCAGCTCTTCTTCCAGCTTCTAGATATGGAAACGAGGGGCCAGGCTGAGGAAGAACATCTAACAGGAGCCCACTAGTGGGCCTTATTGCTCCAACAGCAGTGTGTGTATTTGTCCCCTGTGACCTGATTCTCCTGGGCACAGTGTGGAGCCTTTGGAGAGGAAGTCGGAAGAGTCTGGCTTCAGGCTTAGCTGGTCCCCTGGGGGCTGTCTCCCCCTCCATCCCTGGGGCTCCCCTTCTCATCCCCAAGTCAAGAAGGATGAACAAGAAACCCTGGAAGGAATTCCTCGGGATTGCTTTCCCTGTCTGAGTAGCGGCACAGTGTGCCACTTGTAACTATTTTGGTCTCGGAATGCTTGTGCTTCAGTGGTGGAAGAGGAAGTTACTGCAAATTCATCTTTTAAAAATGGTTGGCACTCATTAAGAGAAAACGGAGAGGATTGTTGCCTCCAGAGCATTGGATGTCACCAGTCTTGCCAGAGAGAAGGCGACCCGAGAGGGTGGAATTTGGAAGTTGTAGGGCATAGGCTTTTTCCTGCCTTCTGTACCATAGATTATAACCGAAAGAACCCTCCAGAAGACTTCAAGCGCTTAAGAAGCACAGGGGCCAAGGAGATAGCTCAGTCTTACTGATACAGTGCTTACAGCACAACCATGAGGATCTGAGTTTGACTTCTGGAAACCATGTGAGAAAAGCTAGTCTTGTTGGCATGTGCTTGTGATGCCAATCCTGGGGGCAGAGACAGGCAGATCCCTGGTGCTCGTTAGCCAGCCAGCCTTGCCATCTTGGAAAATTCCAGGCCAATGAGAGACCACATCAAAAGCAAGGTGCGCCAGGGAGATGACTCCAGGCTTAACCCCTGAGCCACCTCTCCAGTCCCTACCTTATTCTTTTAAGACAAGTTCTCTAATAAACTCAGAGCTTACCAATAGGGTTAGTCTGTCTTGCCACACAACAAATGGGCTCAAGTTGGGATCCCCAGATCCCAAATGTGATAGTTAAGCCTGGGTATCAACTTGACACACCCGGTATCAGTTAAGATGGGCTGAGATCATCTCTGGAAAGGATTAACTGAGAGCACTTGATGGGATTGCACCCGCCCTAGGTCCTATCAGAACCTCCAAAGCTCTCATAGGATTCTCCCAGTACTGCATCATATAAAAAGGAGCCACCAAAGAGAATAGATGCCTTCTTGCAGCTGTGCTAGGAATCGCTCTTCCTTCCAGTCGCCTGGTTTCTTCGACCCTCTAGCCTTTCAACCCACCAAGTCGTTGTCGGCTAGACTAAAGACTCTAGGAATTCTCCAGCATTCAACCATCACCCACTTGACTACCGAACTGAGCAGCTACCGGCAGGCATTGTTGGACTACCTTGGCCATACTATAAGCCGGCTCAATACATTCCCTATATTATATTCATTGTGTCAATTCTGCATCTCTAGAGAACCTGACTAATACACCAGGTAAGATGCCATGCAGGTGTGGCAGCCTCCTGTAATCCCAGAAGGTATGTGATAGTTAATTCTGGGTGTCAACTCGACACACCTGGCAAGATCAGCTGAGACCACCTGAAGAGATTATCTGGATAATACAAAGATCAGCCCTAGATCCCATCGGAACCTCCATAGATCCCATTGGAACCTCCTAGTAGTGGACCAGATAAAAGGAGTCACAGAAGAGAAGAAAGACTCCAGGAATCTTCCTTCCCACTAGCCTCTCGGATGGGTGTGACATAGCCCAACTCCAGCTTCAGCCATGGCCTCTTCTGCCGTGAAAGACTGTATTTCTCTCTCTGGAACTATAAATTGAATAAATCTCCCTTTCTCCTTTAAGTTATTTGACTTTGGGTGCTTTCTTACAGCAGTAGTTGAGAGTAACCATTACAAGGTGGAGCCTGGGAATCCTCAGAGCAAGCTGGCTAGCTACTCTAGCCCCATTGGGGAGTTCTGGGTTTATAGACCCAGCCTCAAAGCAGTAAGGTGGAAAAGTGATAGAGGACGGTTTCCGATGTCACCCTCGGAACTCCTCACATGCATGTGTATTCACATGCCTGCACAAAGATGCATCTATGTATAGGCAAAACATGTGTGCATACATGCACACACAACATGCACATTAAGAGGGGGAGGGAACTCCTAAAAATAATGGGGTGGTGCACACTCTTAATCCTAGTACCAGGAAACTGGAGGCAGACTGATCACTGAAGGTCACTGGGGGGCCAGCTTGACCTACTTAGCAAGTTCCAGGCCAGTGAAAGACCCTGTCTCAAAAAACAAGGTGGATGATAACCTCTAGAACCCTCTCAAGGTTGACCTCTGACTTCCACATTCACAAGCACTCATGAACGCACACACATCCACATGTGCACGCATCCACACATAAAAACATGCATGCACAAAAGAGAAGGATGAAGGGATAATGCTGGATGCGCAGCATTGCTTTACAGAATGGTGTCTCAGTATTTCCGGACAGTTTGTCATCTTCCAACATGCCGGTGGGGGTGTCAGCGCACATGCCACCCCTTTGGGCTCATGCTCCACAAGCTCTGTAGCCCAATGACAAGTTCCTTCTTCTTCGGGCTGTGGAAATAATTACACTGTCAAATACCACTTCATGATTAGAAACTCTCCGACCAAGCATAGCTCCGCTTTCACAGTAATTACTCGTGGCAAATTTCCTTTTTTTAGAAAATAAATGCCGAACAAATTGAAGTCAGATCATTCCCTTCCCCCTCGCTAAAATGATTGTGTGAGAAGTGAACTCGGCTGGGCGACGCAGGGAATGTTAGAAGTTGCTATCTCTTTAGTCTTGAGCCCTCCAATACCCTTTCCTCCAGCAACAACGTAGTTCTCTCATGTGGTCAGGGATGATGTGGTAATTTAAAAATATGTTTATTTATTGGGGGCAGGACATGTGATGACATGTATGTGTGGAGGGCAGAGGAGAGCTTTCGGGAGTTGGTTTTCTCCTTTCACCTTGTGGGGTCTAAGTTTACACAGCCATCGCCTTTGCCCACTGATACATCTTCCTGGTCCTTAAATCCATCTTTCTTTCATTCACTCCTGCCTCCTGGAGGATATTAAGCCTGCAGTTCTTTCTCTAGCAAGCTATGGTTTGGATCTTTTGCTGGCTTGGATTCTGATTCCAGTTGCACAACCTTGGAGGGGAGATATTCTCTGAGGGCCTGTTTAAAAAAAAAATGATTTCACCCCATAGAGTCATTGTGGTTGGATGAAATAAAGAAGTCCCAACTTTGGACAATACTGGTTATATAATCTGTCTTGAGAGTGACTTGCAGATTTAGTTAACAACTTACTGAAAACCTCATTGGAACCAGTGTCTACAGATCTCATTCTATTTCTCATGTGAATTTTTTTTTTTTGCTGCCATTCCTTTTGTGATCTCTCTCTCTCTCTCTCTCTCTCTCTCTCTATCATTTTTTTCTCTGTCTCTGTCTCTCTCTCTTTAGAAGTGGCTTTCACACCAGACTCCTGTTACTTCTGGGTGTATATCCTTTTAATGAGATGGTTATGGAAGTGGGAGTTTCTCCCATGCCCTACCCTTTTGAAGTATGAGCTAGTTCAGCAGAGGTCTTTAGCCTGGAGACACCCACTCATCCTGGGTTGAGTCGGAGTACCTTGAGAAAATCGTGAGACACCCCCCAGAGTTTTTTGTGAACACCTGTGCTGTGTAAGACCACCAGTTCATAAAACTTCCACATTTATCCTAAGAACACCCCCCCCACACCCCTTCAGATCTTTCTCCCTCCCTCCCTCCTCCTCTCCCCACCCCTTCTTTGCAGTCTCATGAATGGACTCTCTTAAAATTGTATCAAATCTCAGCCCAGGGCTAGAGCTATTGCTGAGTAGTTGAGCACTTGATTGCCATGCGTGGAAACCCCGGGTTCAACCTATATCACTGCAGTTAATCAATTATAATTCACTATTTCTGAAAGCTCTAAATTTCTTTTTCTTGTTCTGGATTTGGTTACATGGGGCATGTGGGTAAGAGAGAGAGGAAGATAAAAGTTATCTTTAGTGTTTGAGCTAGGAAAATGAGTTTTGTGCATCAGTTCATATCCTCATAAGCAATGGAGATATTCTCATGTGCTTGAATTTGATTGATTTTGATAACAACTTCAGACTACTTTCACCCTAACCCTAACTCTAAACCCTAACCTTAATCCTAATCACTTGTCTGTGTTAACTTCAGGATAGAAGATCAGTCTTGACAACTTTGTTCTCAACACACATAATAGATTTGCTGTGTGTCTTAATAGCTGTAATCTGGTGTAAAAGCACAAGGATGGGAAGAGTAATGATATGCAAGATACTCCACACAAGTTAGGGCCGAAGCAATCATAATAGGACTTTGCATGACCTGCTCTATGTCCAACACATTATTGACCCCACAAAGTCTAGCATGGATTAAAGGCAATAGGATGCTCGGAGGCTAGGGACTGACAGTCACAGTAGTGTTCCTAAGCTTAAGGGGAACACAGGAAAGGGTTCTGGGAAATGCCCCTGGGTCTTTGCACCTCATCAGAGAGGAGGACCCAAAAGAGAGTTTGACATGCACATTAAAGGATGCTCTGGGGATTGGGGGGGCACTGGGGAAGGGGGAGGGAGGGGAGAGGGAAGGGGGAGCAGGAGGGTGGGGGAGAGGTGGAGAGAGGGAGGGGACCGGTATACCTGTTAACTTTATATGAGCGGAAATAATAAAAAAATGTTAAAAATAGCTGTAATCTGAAAGAAATCATCAACTAAAATCTAAGACATGAAGCAATGTGGTTCAGAGAAACTCTTATTTGACTTGTGTCTGTGATTCCTACGATATTAACAGTGTCTTGTTTATAGATGTTTCTTGAGTTCCAAGGAGAGGAACTGTTGATATTTGCATATATTTTGCATTATCTTAATATAATTTAAAAAATTCAGAATGATTGCATGTATTCAGGGATTCTTTTAGAACCTTCAGAAATATTTTCAAGCGTTTTACAAGTGACTTTCTCATTTCTTCCTCTTTTTTTCTTATTTTAACACTTTTTCATGCTTGTTTGCCACTGAATCTATTTTTGCTTTAGCTACAAGTTTGGTAGAATAACACATCAAAGTTATGAATTATGAAATCCCCTGGAATTATTCAGATCTTTAGGTTTTTTTCACCATTGTGAATGTGATTTTGTCTTTTGTACAGCTTCAGTGTAGTTACTCTTGATAAATATGAAAGTTACTAGATTCTGCAAATTGCCATTTCGCTAATTTCTTTTCCTTTTCACATTCAAGGCCTTTAACCATATCATCTGAAAATAATGATTATCTGACCCTCCCCTCTTCCTGGTCACTTTATCTTTCTATTTATTTCTCTTATCCAATTGCATAGGCCACTGCTTCTAGTACAACATTAAATAAAAGTTAAATCCTGCCCCATTCCTGACACTGCCAAAGATGCTTCTTGAATTTTTCCCTTCCGCTTAATATAAATTCTGATGCATCTGTAGGTTTACTGTTATTAAGCTAGTGCTCTTAAGTGCTTGAAATTTTTTGCCAAGAATAGGTATTGAGAGCTACGTATGTGTAGCAGTCAGCTGATAAATGATCATCAAATGGCTTAAGGGAACAAGGATTTATTCTCTCTTACGATTCCTGGTTACAGTTCTTAGTCCAGCTTGACAGGAGAGCATGCACCAACACCAGGGCCAAGGGACCTGGCCACATCATCTCTACATAATATCTGACAATCTCTACCAGCATGTCTGGCCAAGTGTACACAAGGATGTTGACTTTCTCAGCCTTCCCCATAAACTAGACAATCTCTTGCAGGTTTACTCTGGTAATTCAACTATTAATTCTCTACAAATGTGCCCAGAGCTCAAACCCTCAACAGTCTAGTTGACATCTGTGCTTAACTATGCAGTATGTGATGTACATCAAATACTCTAGAGACGGAGGCAGGAGGATTATCAGCCTGGTCCACATAATGTGGGCTGAGCCAGCTGGTCTATGTAGTAAGACCCCCTCTCTATCTCTATCTCCCTCTCAGAATTGGTGTTGAATTACACTATTCCTTCTTAAGCTTCTTAAAACAGTGGATTATGTTAATGTGTCTCCTCATACTAATCTGTCTTTACCTATGATGATAGCTCTTTCAATATCCCAAATTTAATATTTCATTTATGATTTTTTCCACCAGTATTCATAAGAGATGGTTTGTGATTCTACTTTGGAAATACATTTCATTACCTAATTATTTCTCTCCCAGAAGGTAGGTGGTGTGTCCTATGTTTGTATTTGGGAGTTTTTGTTCTGTGGGATTGGGTGGAGATTCCATAAGACATACACTGGGTCTAGGACATTTTAGGGAAAAAGGCCCTTGAGCAATACCCCTCTTTTTTATTCATTCTTAGAAATCAGTCCATTGAGATCTTTCTCTTCTGAAGTCAGTTGAAGCAAATTATATTTTCTTTGAAAATTGTCCATTCACCTAGGTTTTCAGATACATTTGTCTTGACTTTTATAAACTACTCTCTTAGGATTCCTTTGGTTTGCTTAGATTTTATAGCCATTTCCTTGTAACATTTCTTGCTTTGAATATTTATTACTCCCCCACTTTATCCCGATGAGGTTAGCTAGCAGATTACTATCTTCCCCACCAAAAGCTTTTAGTTCTATTTGTTTTACCATTAGCAAGCTATTCCACCTAACTAATACCTGCTGATTTTTATTAATTCCTCCCTTCTGCTTCTCCTTGGTTTATTTTTCCTTTTCTAACTTCCAGTGCCTGAATCTTCTGTGGTCTTCCTGTTACAGTGAATGCACTCAGAGTGTCCCAGCTCCAAGTCACGTTCCAGTTGGCTGAGGTTTACCTTCTAGAAATTTCCCCCAGAGGACCTCATGGGAGCATTATTCCTTCAATGTTAAAAGATATCATCCTGTGAAGAAGTGATTAAGACTAAGTGATGGTCAGTCAGTATTAATTGACTGAGCTAAGGTGCCAATTAGACACCGAGCTCGTCTGAGAGGGAGTCATCAAAATAAGGCGGGCCTATGGGCGTACCTACAGCAGAGGGTCTTAATAGCTTTGGTTGAGCCAAGAAGATCTTCTCTTTTATTATGGACGGGACCATTTGCTGAGCAGGTGACCACAACCTGAGTGAGAATGAGGAGAGCTGAACAAAAGCTGAACATTGCTTTCTGCTCTTGCCAAGGATGCGATGTGACCAGTTCCTTCAAGTTACCTGGAACTGTGAATCAGTAAAGCCCTTTATCCTCTTACCCTTTTGTTTTTGTTAGTGTGTTTATCATAGCAATATAGGGAAAGACACTAAAACTGCCTGTGTAGCCAAAAATTATATATTTCTATATGAAAGAAGGAAGTGTGGTGGACAGTATTTTTCTCATTACTGTGACCTGGAAAGATGCAACTTAAGATAGAAAAGGTTTATTCTGACTTGCTTCAAGTGGTCTAGTCCATCATAGTGGGAAAGGTACAGAAGCAGGAACAAGAAGTTGGCTGGTCAGGCTGGAGATATGGCTCAGGAGTTGGGATTCCGCCTTGCAAGTGGAGAGGGTCCTGAGTTCTGATCCCAGGTCCAACATAAAAATGCGAGATGGAAATGATGACGACCTGCACTTCTGGGCCTTGGTGGGCGGAGCCTGGGAAATCCCAGAGCAAAGCAAGAAGGAGGTGGAGGCAGTGCAGATTAATTCCCAAAGTAAATACATACATACATACATACATACATAAATATTCTTTAAAAATCTTAAACAAACAAAAGCTTGCTGATCACATTGCCTCTGCAGTCAGGAAACAGCCTAAACAGGAAATGGAACCAGACCATAAAATCTAAATCTCCCCCAATCCCTGAGTGACATACTTCCTCTAACGAAGCTCCACCCCCTTATGAGTTCCACAGCCGTTCCAAACAGTACCACCCGATGGGGACCAGGCAGTCAACACACACATGTGGGATGCTTTACAATTAACCCACAACAGGTCTGCTTGAGATAAGTTCCCAAAGTGTATTACTTTTAGGATTGCATGAGCTCTCGCTACCTCTAGAACCTCTATCGTCTTCATCTCCATGTTTTGTTCTCTGTAGTCCTGGAAAAAATCTGTTTGCTTTAAGAATCCCTTAGAACACTGAGTATTGAGATGGGGAGACAACTCAATAGTTAAAGAACTTGCCACATAAGTAACGGGACCTGGAATTCGGATCTCCAGAGCCCATGGAAAAATGCTGTGTGGTAGGTATTCTGCCTACGATCCAACCCTGGGGAGCCTGGGGATCCCCAGAGCATGCTGGCCAGCCACACTAACCCTATACACAGACTCAGGGTTTAATTAGATACCCAGCCTCAAGAGAATAAGATGGAAGAGCAATCCTGATACCAACCTTGGGCCTCCATACATACGTGCACTCACCTGAATGCAGAACAGTATACATATGTGCACCCTCACATGCAGACATGCAAACACACACACCCCACACCATACAACACACAGAAATGGAGGGCATGGGTGTTTATCGCCTAGTTTTGTTAGGTGTGGAAGATGAGGAGTTTTTCCCTTGCTCTCACTTTTGGGTTATTTCCATGAGCAAGGGAATGCTGACTCACACAATCATGTTCACACCAGAAGTCCACTTCTGCTTAAAAAGAAAAAAATCCATATTTTGGAGAATTTGGACCCTGAGAAGTATAAAAGAGAAAATTAAAACCACCATCACTGTGAAAATCCTTGTATGTGTCTTGCTAATCCTTTTCCATGCTCACATATTTTCTTTCCCTGACAAAGTTGGGATTGCTTTAAACCTAGTCTTGTGCCCAGATTTTTTTTTTCATGTTAGAGTTACTCTGACTGCTGTGAAGCAGGTCTCAAACACAACTCGGGAGAGAAAGGAAAAATCATGTGGCTTACGGCTGCAGAAGAGACAAGTCTGTCATGGGGGGGCTCACATAGCAGAGGGCACGACTGGAACAGCAGCAGGGGGCTGACTCGGGTCACCACCGCTACAAAGAAAGAGAGAGCAAGAGCAAATGCAGAAGCAGGACTTGGCTGCTACACCTCAAGGTCGTCCCCCTTTGACGTGACTTCCCCCAGCAAAACTCCACCTACTACAGGTGTCACAATCCTCCCAAACATTAACACCATCTAAGGATGCAAACACGAGTCTTTGGGGCAGCTCACATTCAAATCATAACATTCCACACAAACACTTCTCAACATCACCAAAAAGGAAAAGTTACAATGAGCACATAATAATATACTTTATCATTTCTGGATTGTTAGATATTTAGGTGATTATATTTTTAATTATAATTTATACTATACTGACTGCAAACTGTAGTCCACAGGTCAAAGCTAGCCCACCCACTGATGTTTTTATAAATAAAGTATTTTATTGGAGCACAATTACGCCCATTTATTATGTATGATCTAAGGCAGTTTTACTGCTACAGTGGCAGAGTTGAACAGTCATACAAAGACCAAACGGCCTGGCAAGCCTAAAATTTAAACTATCTGGCCTTTCATGTAAAAGTTTCCAGTTGCAGTTGTAATATAGCGAACGTCTTGACATGTTTATTTTAGTGTGGATGTGTGTGTGTATTTTTCCAATATGAACACAAAGAAACAGAAGTAGTTTGATCAAAGGGATATGGACACTACAGTACTTGCTGTAAAAAATCATTAATTCCCTGTTAACGATTAGTAGAATGTGCAATTTTACCCATTACAGTCTTGACAGCAATGGGCATAATTCTATTCTCTCTCTCTGTGTGTGTGTGTGTGTGTGTGTGTGTGTGTGTGTGTGTGTGTATGTGCACGTTTATGGGGGCATGCAGATATGCATGGGGGTGCATGCACATGAATGCAAGGGAAGGATGCAAAGGAATGCAATGGTGTCCTTCCTTAGGGACTACCTGCTTTTTTGAGACAGAGCCTATCACAGGCCTGGAGGAAGCTCCAGGGATCATCCGCCTCCACCTCCCCAGTGCTGGGATTACAAATGTGTGCTAGCACACTCAGCTTTAGTTGTTTTAAAAGGACCCCATGAAGAGTGTGTGGGGAGGCAGGGATGAAATGAGTAAGGTCCTGGCACATGCACACACACACACACACACACACACACACCCCACTTCGTCCCTTAAGATCCTTCCCTTCCCTTATCCCAAGAGAAGTCACCTTCCAGAAGATTAACTTGGCCGCTGAGGGACCCATCCAGCTTTTCCCCCATCTTTACTTTGGCCTGGTGGTAAGCCAACATCTTACAGAAAAGCACCTCATTTTCCCCGAGCCCCTTCTTCCGTTCTGTGCTTCCTGAACCTGGTAACTAACCAGAGTCAATTTGCTCACAGCAGCGTTATTCCTCAAGCACGCCATGTTTACATCTTTTCAAAAACCATATAATGAGTCGTTAAAGGAAGCTGATTGCTATAGTAAGTAAAGTTACCCTGATCCCCGATTAGACAGTGTGTAACTTCAGAGGCATCTTAGCAGACACGACTGACAGGAAGGCACTTCTGAGATTTAGGATTGCTCCTAATGTTTTGAGGCTAAGTAGCTTGCCTAGGTTGACTGGGGCAATGCTGTTTTGGGGGGCTGTTGGGGAGTGTGCATACAAGCATGAACACTAAGCCAACTCTCCCTTCTTCAGACTCCATGGTGGTCACGCATTACTCTAGGGCAATGTGATAATAACAGAATTGTGTGTGGCAGCACCTGAGACCTGGACATTGACCAGTTGTGACCACCTGGGGCCTGTTCTGGCTTAGCCAAACCATCAAAAGGGATTGGGGGGGACTGGCCACATATGCTTCCCCATCGTTTCCTTTCTGACCCCACCTTCCAGCCTGGCAGTCTTCTGTCCTGAATGTGCCGAAGATCATGAGTCACCGTCCCTCTCCAAAAATGTACACACAACACAGAGACCCCCCAGCCTGCCAGGACACTGTTCAGACAGTGTCTCCTGAGGCCCAACCTGGCCCATGTCACGCAGGATGACCCTGGACTTCTTTTGGTTTAAGTTTTATCTATTTATTTATTTGATAGAGAGATAGAAGGAAGAGGAGGAGAAAAGAAGAAAGAGAGTTTGGAAATCAGGGAGTTTGCGAAGTCAGTTTTCTCCTTTCACTGTGTAGGCTTCTAGGGATCGAACTCAGATCACTGGTCCGATCTTGAACTTGCTGTAATCCTCCTGGCTTCACCTCCCATGCGCTGAGATTACAGACTTGCACACGCCACGCTTTCTGATTTATGCAGGGCTTGGAATCGAACCCCAGGCTTTGTGCATGCTAAGCATTTACTCTACCCACTGAGTCACATTCCCAGACCAGGATACTGGCTTTTTTTAGTCAATGTTTTCAAAGCTTACCAGCCACCAAAAATCGAATTTATACAGTGTCTTCTGTCTACCAGTCTCTGTTCTGCTCCCTCTCTGCCACCACCCACCCTCTGGCTGAGCGCCCATGAGTACATTGGATATTTCTCCATGAAGTTCTGTTTCAGTCCAGGAAGTAGCATGGGCTTGACAAGCTGTTCCCGAATCAAAGCCTTCCAGAGGCAGACAGAAGCCTCCATACATCGGGATGAATGATTTTCTGCTCTTGACTTTGCGCCAGAGCCAGTGAAACTTCACAGCTGGTCACTAAAAACTCCTGGGGCAACAGTTTCTGCGCTGTTCACATTCCAAGGAGCAGATAGGAAAACATTTTGTAGGTTGGCATATTGTGGGTGTCTGCGTCTCATCCAGGACCTAGGAAGTGATTTATGAGGCTTGATGAGGTGCTGGGAAGTGGGGAAGGAGTGGGGAAGGTGCCTCCCCCACTTAATGGGCCACGCACCTTCCCAAGTATTGATACAGCTGACCGGGCTCTGGCTCCAGGGGAGTGGGGTTGGGGAGAAAGGAGGGGGGCTGAGGAAATGGTAAGGATTTATGGCGTTTCAGAAAGCAGTAAGAGGACTTGGTGGGAGTGACCAATGTCACAGTTTCCTCGAAAGGTAGAAGTCTCGAGCGAGTCAAGCGGACCCCTGCCAATGGCAGCCCAGCCTTGTTTTCTCACCATAAATTGTAGTCACTGAATGATTTTTGAGAATGCTTAAACAAGTACTCCCCCTCCTACTGCTTGGAGCTGTTCCAGGCCTGCCCTCGAATGCAAAGAACCCAGTCCCTTTAAGAAGCCACCACAAGCAGATAACTCATTGCCATCCCCGCCCCCCATGCACACACATTCAGAGTGGACTCTGAGTGCAAATTATCCCCAGCGCCTATCCCTCTGCCTAGTCTGCCAGAAGCGGTCTAACACAGAAATCACATCCTAGATGTGCAGTCTCTGTTAGACAGTCACGCTGGAGGTAGGCATGTGTTTATTTCCCTGCTCAGCCACAAATCACCCAACGCTCTCCTCTTCTGCTGGGTCATGAAACCTTTAGACTGTGACTGACATAAAGGATTAAAGGGAAGACTGATTTTGTCGCCCTTGACGTAGGTAAGCAACTGAAGTGAGAATTGGAAAAATGACTCAGTTGGAAAACTTGGTAAAATCAGGTGAAGACTTGACTTCCATCCCCAGAAATACTTTTTAAAAGTTTGGACAGGGCTGGGGAGATAGCTCAGTGGATGAGGCACTGGCCCGGCAAGCGTGAGGACCCGAGTTCAGATCCCCGAACTCCCGTAAAAGCCAGGCAGGCATGACGGCACCTGTAATTCAGGAGGTAAAAATGGAATTCCCAAGCAAGCAGCTAGCTAGCCAAGCCAGTTGGCCGCTCTGGCTTAGATTGAGAGACCCGGCCTTAATAATAGTGGAGGGCAATCGAAGAAGACAGCTGAGGTCAACTTCAAGCCTCTGTGCATGCACACACACATGTGCATATGTATACATACACATATCCTCATCTGGGAAAAAAAAACAGTTTGGTGGCATGAATTTGTAATCCCAGCACTGGGACAGAGACAGGTCAGTCATCCTGGCCAAATCCTGATTTGTTCTCTGTGGATCCGGGATGCTCTTTGGCTAAGCCCAGATAAGCCAGTTTGGGGACAAGCAGTCTCACCTGTGCTTTATCTGAACTCCAGCTTTTGATCCTCATTATATCTCACAGCATAGCAAAATAAGCTGAGGCTAGATTTGACTCGGTGCACAACTGTTTAATAAGCAGACGTGCTCCCTGATTACACTGCTTGAGAAATAGTGAACGAGTTGTCTAGCACTTTCTAACCATAGGAATAATCCATGTAGCAGTGTAATTTATCATGCTTCCCGAGAGAGCGACTTATTCCTCCTGAGAAAGCCGATTACTTCTCCCCTAATTAAAACGCCACCATTTTAGGGTCCCTTGCAAGTTGAGCTCCTCAAAACCTTCCCGCTGGGCCCGGGCATCTGCGTTGGACTTTGGCATAGTTCACATTTTTTTCACCCTGGTTGTGTGTGCATGTTGATGATATCTTGCTGATAGTCATTGGCAAACACTGTTTCCTTGTTCTTTTGTGCTTTAATAGCCTTGAACATGACTACCACATCAATCTTCATATAAGATGACCTTGGTCTTCAGATCCTGAAGCAAAAGGGCATTCATCAACCTTGAGCTGATAGCAGATTAACAGTTCTCAGCACCGTAGCTTGGCCTTGTCCATGGTCCTGTCTTTCCCACCTTATATAAAGGTGTCTATACTGGTAGTGTCTAATCCAGGCAGTTGTTATAGCTGCTGGACCCCAGAGTTCCTGTCATCTCCCCCTGTTTTTGAGTTAGATCTTCCATCCAGCACTGGGAGGAAGCCCTGCCTCCTGCCACAGCCACTTAAAGAGTAGTAGACTTTCTAAGCTTAGTCACTGAAAATCGTATTGTCTGTGCCACAAAGGACACCACACTCTATTGTCTTTATCTAATGAACAAGCACACATACACACGCATGCAAATAGAAAAAACTACCACAGCTGCGTGTGTGTTTTCTTTTTAGAGGAGGTAAAAAGAGAGAAAGGGAAGAATTACGTCCAGTACCTTTGGCATATCAAACACTGTCTACATGTAGCTATTCTCAGAATAAAAGTATGGAGCGAATGTCCATGTCCTTCCTTGTTTTAAGGAAGGAAGGAAGGAAGGAAGGAAGGAGAGGGAAGGAGAAGGGAAGGGAGGGGAGGAGAGGGGAGGAAAGGGGAGGGGAAGGAAAGAAAAAAAGGAGGAAGGAAAGGATGGATAGATGGAATGAGAGAGGGAGGAAGGGAGGAAGAGAGGGAGGAAAGGAGGGAGAAAAGAGAGTGAGGGAGGGAGGGATGGAGGGAGAGAGGGAGGGAGGAAGGAAGGGAAGAAGGGAATGAAGGAAGGGAGGAAGGGAAGGGAGGGAGAAAAGGAAGAGAGAAAGGGATGGAGAGAGAGAGGGAGGGAGGGGGAAACCAAATCCTACATTTAATAACTCCTGTTGGGAAGGCCGTACGGCTGGTGCCTCGCAGCGTGGCAGTACCTAGCACAGCCTTGCCTGACTTCCCCACCTGAAGCTCCTTCAGCTCCAGTCTCCCCTTCCTGCTCCTGTCTCTCCAGGTCATACTGCTGTTTTCATCTTCTGCCTCTGTGAACCACTGAAAGTCTCACACTAGGGCTGTGTAATGCCAAGGTCTTCATGAGAAGGCATCCCCCCCATGTGGCTCAGTGGTTAGAATAGTCCAGGGTCCTGACTAAATTTGCTAGACATCATAAGTATCTTTAGAACAACTAACAATTGTGGGAAGGTTTGACTTTGAAGCAAATCACCTTTCATACCCTGAGCCCCAAGAGAACTCCAGGACTGCTTCTGTTTGGGTGACAGTGGGTGTATCATTGAGGCTCTGGGCTCACTGGACCCTCTCTTTCCCATCTCTGCTTCCTCCGATTAGCACGCATTACATAATACCACATCTGTCACCGAAGAAGGAACACTACAGAGCACACCTATTTAACTGTGTTTAAGATCTGCCCAGGAATGTGAAACACGGTCCAATGCAAAACTGAGAATGAAGCCTTTGACAGTGATTGATGCTAGGAATAAAGTAGAACTAATCCACGATACTGATCTCATAGGGGAAATTTTTTTTCATAAAATTCCAGAACATGTGTGGGAAGCGGACCTTAATTAGAGCTGCATTGTACAGGGATAAGCGGCATGATCGTTAGAGTTGATATAGTTACTGAAAGGAATGGGGCATCGTCGGATTTAATCATAGCAGGCATTTAAACGATGTCTCTCCTTGACGTCTCCATGTGTGGAAGCTAAGGAGGAGTCATAAAGCAGATCAACATTAAAGTGGGCAGTTGAATGACAATAATGCTTGTTCTTCATGATGCTGTGCTAAAAGACAGTCTAGAAATCATCATGCATCAGAGGTGAAGAGTCAGCCAAGATGTTCTCTAGAGCAAAGAAAAAAGACGTGTTAGCAACAAGGGACCTTCCAACATTTTATCGGTGCGTGACTGTAACATGTCACATGTAATGAATGCAACACAAGTCAGAGAAGAGCAGGGTCCTTGAGAGAAGGCAAGGAAAGGACAAAGAGTGACAAAAAACCACTTACAACTGAAATAGAAGGAGCATCCAGAGCTGCTTCGAGAAACCTTTCAAAAGGTTTCAAAACCTTGCTTCTTCTGCGCTGTGTATGTAACAGTATCAATGGAGGGCCAGGCAGACAAGCAAGAAAGTGTCTCTGGAGAGCAATCACAGGCTCCTATCTCTTCAGATGGACTAAAGGTAGGAAGTGTTGGAAATGACAGCCACAATCAGAAGTCATTTTGTGATGAAGGCGTTCTGACCAGTGGTCAAAATGTCGATGTTCCCCCTATTAACTGGTAACCAACTCCATGCCTGTACATGTCAGGTGCTATGTTGAGAGTCCACCATCTTTCTTGGACCTAAATGCAGTCGAGCAAATTTACATACAGTTGATTTATGTGGTTGGTTAGCTTGTATAGTATATAATATGATGTGTATCTGATAAGTTGTATATGCACACACACGCACACACACACACACACACGCACGCACATGCACACACACACACGCGTGCGAACACATATGAACTTCTCTAAGTCACAGAGCTCAGAACAGCACAGAGTCCGGGAGCAGTTAGTTCCCTTGGATGCTCAGACTGTCACAGTGTATTACAGTGTATTATGAAATGTCCTTCAAGGGACATTGGGAGTTTTATGGAGATGATCCATCTGGGATAAGGGTACACCGATGAAGTACCCTCATTACAAGAGAGAAATGCATGAGATAGATAGATAGATAGATAGATAGATAGATAGATAGATAGATAGATAGATATGATCTGTAAGTATAGATCCATCTCAGGTATATAGACATCACTATATTAACATTAACATTGTTTAATAACAATGTTATTAACATTGATTAAGTTCCTTTTGATTGGTTCCCACCATTCCCATTTGTGGTCCAGTTCTCATCTTCACTTTCAGAGGTGGTATGAGAGCTAGTACAGTTTGCTTGCCTATTGCTAACAAATTCACCACCAACAGCTTAGAGGCATGAAGAGGCTTTATTTTTGCTTGTAATCGACTCTCAGCTGCAGTTCATTTCTCACTTGGCAGGGGAGTTCATTCCATCACCAGGAGCTGAGGGAACTGGCCATATCATAGCTACACAAATGGCTGAGAAAGGGGCAAAGCAGACTACTGCAAGTCTGCCAAAGTGTTCCAAAGCATGCCAACTTATTGACCAGCCCTCTCCGTTTTATCTACCTTCCCAGGGAATGATGCTACCCACCATCAAACAGACAATCTCCTGTAGGCTTGGTTTAACTTCTCATTCCTCACAGTGCTTAAAGGCTCAGCCATCAATTGTCAGGTTGACACCCGCATCTAACTGGCAAGAGAACACTCTCAGAGATGCCCTTCTCACCTTCTCTGAGACCCTGTGCCTGTAATGATTGTGACTTCATGGCCCACAGTGCCTCCCTCTAGAGCACTTCAACAAACATCTCTTCAAACAGCGTGGGGGAGAATGAATGAGGAAGATCTCTTAAAAAAGAGATTTTTTTGAGCTGGGGAAATGGCTCAAAGATTAAAGTCTTTGCCTTATAGGCAAAAGGTTCTAAGTTCGGATCACTGGATCCTATGTGAAATCCCAAGTAGAACAAAGCAATAAGGAGATAGAGCAATCCAGGATGATTCTTGATGTCACCCTTGGACCTCCACAGGCACACACATTCAAGTGTCCTTTTCTTCACAAACACACACACACACACACACTCACACAAGTGCACACATGTACACCCAGACCACAATGTAGATAGATAGAGAAAGAGAGAGATAGGTAGGTAGGTAGGTAGATAGATAGATAGATAGATAGATAGATAGATAGATAGATAGATAGATAGATGCATACATACATACATAGATAGGTACATAGATACATAGATAGATACACAGATAGGTATATAGATACATAGATAGATTTTTTTTTCAGAGCTCAGGGAAGAAAGCTAAAAAGAAAAAGCTGAACTGAAAAGTCAGATATAGAAAGAGAACAAGATGGTAGCCAACAGCAGACAGCCAAGTCAAACAGGGGCAGAATTTGTGAATAAAAATAGCAAATGGAAAAACAGGAGAGCGGTGGTCAAGAGCAAAAGTTAAAATCCGAGCTTCCAACTTAGAAATAGAATTTTTGCAAAAGCAGAGGAAATTTAAGTGGCTCACATTTGTATAGCAATAGACACAGAGATGGAAAAATATGCTTGAAATAGGTAAGGCAATTTTTAGCACGATGCCAAATAATACAGTTATCTGATCTCGAGGAAGGAAAGCGCAGTAATTTGGAAAGTGTGAGAACCTTTTGGCGGCCCTATGGTGATTAATAGGTATTAGCTCAGGCTTAATGAAGAGGTCTGGGGCGCATCCAGAGGACCAGAACTGGGGTGTATTTTCTTTGGATAACCAGGAGATCCAAGTTTTCAATTTGCTTTGAAAAGCAAACAACAAAGGAATCTGAAAAAACATTAACAAATGTGGGGGGGGGCTAGGTGGGCAAAATGGTGTGTTGTGTGTTCATTGTGAGTGGGATAGAACAGTGCAGGAGTGTTTACTAAATGTGGCCGGTGTCCACGATGTTGTTGTAAATGTTTTCTTTCATTTGGGAGAATTGGCTTTGTTACCTTGTGTGCTCCGGCACTGTATGGAGAATAGGGACCCCACCCACGGGAAGCCTTCTTCTTCCCGAACTCCCTTTTGTAGTTTGGTTGGTTGGTGTCTTGGGAACCAACTCCCTTTTTCATGTTTGGGTTCCTTGAGATAGGGTTTCATAGAGCCCAGGCTAGCCTCAAAACGGTATATAGCCAGCGCATTCTGACCACGAATGGCTAATTGCAAGTATATGCCGCCACCTTGCCCAATCGCGGAGGTGCCAGGGATTACACCCAGGACTTCGTGCATGCTGGGCAAGTGCCCGACCAACGGGGCTCCAGCTCCACCCCCTTGCAGGCAAGGTTTTCTGCAGACATTTTGTTTTACCTTCTGTAGCTCAGGCGGCCATGTGATCTGACGCAGCATGTCTGGTGTGACTCCCTCGCTCCCTCGGATGCCCGCGGGAATGCCATCTTGGGTACACTGATTGCCCTCCACCCCCTTCCTCATGGAACAGAAACCATACCCGTATTTCCGTGGGTAAACTCCACTCTGCGGCTTCAAGCCAAACACATCCCAGTCGTTCACAGGACGCCTGCCTGCCTTATCAAACCTCTAGTCCCAGCCCAACCCATACAGAAACGTCAGCATTTGATAGAACGATCCACATAACCCACAAAGAGACAATATGAAACATTAGACCTTTGGGTTAAAAAAAAATGCATGGCTTCGTGTGTTGTAAAGTAGTATGTCTTAATGGGATATGTGAACGTGTGTGTGCATGTTTGCATGTGAGTGGGCACACGTGGGTGAAGTATACATAGAGGTCTGAGGGTGATACGGGGAATTAACCGTGATTGCTCTTCTACTTCATTCTTCTGAAACCGGAAAGAGAAGGTCAAACAGTAGTGGGGACAGTGGGACACAGTAGGATCTTTGTGGCTGCTTGGGCTTCCTCCTGCAGACTCTTCATAGCCGCCCTGCCAACTCGAGTTTCCACCTGCTCATTTGGCTCAGTACCACAGGCTAGTACCAGCCTGTGGGACTCTTTTGTCTTCTCCTGGTTTTTAATAACCTCCGAGGTCTACTCTGGATTTCTAACCTTCTTCCTTAGACTGTTGCTCACAAAACTGCGTAAGGTTTGATTGGCTGCTTTTTAGTTTTTGCATTAAACAGCTGTGCCACGCAGGCCTGGGGAGATGCTCAGTGGCTGAAACACTTGCTGCTCAAGCACCGGAGTTCAGATCCCCAAATGCAAAGATACAAAGGCCAGTCAGATGGGGTGGCCCACCTGTAATCTCAGTCCCCAAAAGTGCTGGGAATCCCCATAGTCAACTGGCTAGCAGACCAGGCCTGTGGGTGAGCTCTCTGTTTAACTTGGATTACCTATATACATCGCTGCATCTGGCCTTTTACATGGGCGCTGGGGATTGAACTCTGGTCTTGTCCCTGCGTGGCAAGCGTTCTTCTGACTCAGTCATGCCTCCGCCCCTTCTTATGTTCCTGATAACTTCCCAGAAGTTTCCAAGAATTCTAAGCTTCCTGCTTGAACCATCACACTGTAGCCCACTAAGTTGTGTAAGTACTGCGTGGGTACCCTACTTTAGGACACTATTGTAGGAACGCTGTATTTCTCAGGGAGCATATTAAAAGACTTAATACTCAGCATGTATCTTCCTGTGTCACTCAAATCCCTTGGGCCTCTGTGTCCTCAGCTGGAGGATACCATTCTCTCCATGGACCCAGTTTGAAAGGTGGAGGCTGAGGATTGGGGGGGCCGTCACACCAGTCTTGGCAGATACTTCATTTTTGCTACCCTGTCTCCCTCTGCTTCAAAGCAAAGACCAAATTGTTGGGCTTCATGGCTGGTTCACAGTTAGAAGAATTCCTCAACAAGTTGCCTGTCACGCAGGACAGAATGTCCCACTCCCTCCCTACTCACATTCCCCTGAGGGAGCAGGACCAGAATCACACTCTGAGACGCTTTCGCAGATGAATTCCTTGACACTCCAAGGAGCACTTTAATTCCACTGAGCTCATTGACCCCATCCCAATGAGATCTAACAAGTGTTTAAACATACATATATTTCATTTATTTGAGGGTATGCATGCACACCAGGATGCACATGTGGAGGTCAGAGGACAACTTTCAGAAGTCAGGTCTCTCCTTCCACCATGCGGACTTCTGGGAATTGAACTCAGATTGCCAGATTTGTGAGCAGGCACCTTATGAGATGTAATAATTATGATGCCAGTTTTCCTCCTGTCATTGGGAAATCACCAGATCACGGCTTCCAAAAGTCAAATTTAAATAAAAGCGTATTAGTTCCCAGCAATACTGAGGGGGGAGCTTGAAAACCATAGTAAGGGAAGAAGAGAGAGCCAAGGGTGTGATTAAGAAATACTTTGGAACTTTGCTAAGAGGGCAGGAGGGTACTTCATGATCCAGTGACTGGGGACTGTCCCAACAAGTACTTGGGAGAGCCCAGGGTGCAGCCAGCCCTTCAGAGTCTGCGCCAGACCCCAACCCTGGCCCTGCCTACCAAAATCTTGGGGCTTTGTTTTTTGCCTTGGGTTAAAATGCCTCCCCATGGGCAGTGGCTGCCAGCTGTTAACAATGGTGGTTTACCCTGAGCAGCCTAGGCCCCAGGGAATGCGGCTCCTCCCTCCGGATCATTCTGACCCTGGGCATGGAGTTCAAGTCCAGATGCCAACACTCATTCTGAAAACTAGGAGTTGGCTGACTTCTTCCAAGTTCAGGGGTTCACAAGTACTTTGGTCAGACCCTTCCTACCTGGCCTGACTCCTGCCTCTCCCAAATCCCTGGAGGACAGAGAGAAAGCGCCAGGCTAGAATTAGAAGGCTGAACCTTGCAATGCCAGTTGTGAGAGGGTTCTGCTGGGGACCTTGGGCAGATCATCGAACTGTGGGCTCTCTGGCTCCTCGTCCGTGAAGTCCAGGAGTCAGTCAGAGCCTTTCACTCTTTCTTCAGAGTGGAAGCACGAGCTGACATGCTTTTCCATGTAGAATTTGCAAAACAGAGAAATGAATCGTACATGGGTAATGTATTTATGAAGATTATAGATCCCGTTGTTCATCTTTATGTGAAGGGGGCTTCTCTATGGGTTGGGAGAAAAAAAAAATCCATCATTCTCAATGGCTACCTCATATGTCCAGCTGTTTGGTTTGAAAATGGCCCTTCCATAGGGCTGGCGATGTAGCTCTGCAGCTAGTAAAATCTGGAGACCTGAGTTTGATCCCTGGAAGTTCACATGATAGAAGGTTGTCTTCTGACCTCTGTCTGCACATAATAGCACACATGTGTGCTCCCTACTTCTGTTCTCTCTTTTTCTCCCACCCACCCCCACCTACTCCTGCTGTTTCAGCTATAGCTAGTCCCCCTTCTGCTTTCATACCTCTGTGTGTGTGTGTGTGTGTGTGTGTGTGTGTGTGTGTGTGTGATATCAAGAATCACCCTCAATTGTTCTCCCTCCTTATTCCCTGACTCTGGGTCTATCATTCATTCATATGCAGAGCTCACCATTGGGGCTAGCCTCATCTAAGGATTCTATCATGGTTTGCATGTGAGTTCTCCCCCACAGGCTATGTGTTTTCGTTCTTAGCTGGTGTTGATGTTTGGGAAGGCCATGGCAATTTTAGAAGATGAAGTCTTACTGGAGGAAGGCCTGGGGGGCGGGGGTTGAGGCTGTGTAGCCCCACCCTGCTTCTGTAGTCGGCTGTGCGTTCTCTCAGACATTATGACGTCAACAGTAACTTAAGTCATCTCCAGCTTCTACAGTCCACCATTCCTTTTCTTCCATAATTGACTGTGTTTCCCCTTTGGATCTGTAAGAAGCCAAATAAATCTCCCTTTTCTCCTTGCACTGGTTGTTTGAGTGGCGTCTCATAGTAGCAGAAAGAGTAACTGCTACCGATTCCCAACCTCTGCCTTCTGAGGCCACCACGTCCACTCAACACGTGCATGGCTTCTGGAGATCCACACTCCAGTCTTGCTTGTGCAACAAGTGCTTTAGCCACTGAGCCCAGGTAACGAAGTCCTGTGTCTCCTTGTCCACAGTCTCAAGTCTACTGGCATCTACAAGACTTCAATAGGGCGACAGGTAAATGGGGTTTTAAAATCAATGCCCACACAGATGACTCTTATATGCAAGGCAGGTAGTAGCACTTGAGCTGCAAGTCACCTAGACCTCAAGAAAAATCATCTTGCTAAACTTGACTGTTTGTGGAGTCTTTTAAACTCCAAGTCCCCCACATTTTATTAACTACATTACTAACAATAATGTCTATCAACTGTTCCTCATAATGGATTCTCTGGCCAGTGGGCTTATGTAATCGACTGAGAACCTCAGATCAACTTGTTTGTGTGTGTGTGTGTGTGTGTGTGTGTGTGTGTGTGTGTGTGTGTGTGAACAAAGGGACACTTGAGTGTGTGTGCCTATGGAAGCCCAAGGATGACATCAGGAATCATCCTGGATTGTTCTACCTCCTTAATGCTTTGCTCTGGGGTTTCCCAGGCTCCATCTTCCAGGGCCAAAATTGCAAGCCACCACCATTTCCACCCAGCATTTTTACATGGGGTCTAGGATCTGAACTCAGGTCCTTTTGCTTGCGATGTAAAGGCTTTTGCCCCTGAGCCATCTCCCAGCTCCAAATCGGCTCTTTAGTAAGAAAAGCAATTGATCTGAATTCTAAAAGATGGCCATCTGTTACCTATTTAGAGGACACATCTACTAAGCCACACAACTGGTTTATTTAGATTGAATGAAAATATTTAAATCTGGTTCTTGTGATGTTTTATTGATTTCCAAAAGCCTTTTTGTTCCCTCCACTAGTATTCATAAAAAATGAAACAAACACAGTAGGAATCATTCTAATATTCATATTGGCAGACGCTGTAATTTTTCCGTGCGGAGTGAAGAGGAGAGAAGGAACAGCCCTCAGGACATATGTCACTGTTTCACTCTGGCAAGGGACTTTTTAAAAAAAAAATTTATTTAGAGAGTGTGTGTGTGTGTGTGTGTGTGTGTGTGTGTGTGTGTGCACGTGTGTGCATGTGTCCCTGTGGAGGATCAAGGGTGACTCTAGGAATCATCCTGGATTGCTTCTACCTCCTTCTTGCTTTGCTCTGGGATTTCCCAGGCTCTGCCCACCAGGGCCTGAAGTGCAGGCCACCACCATTTCCATTTGGCATTTTTACGTGGTACCTGGGATCCAAACTCAGGATTTTCTGCTTGAGAGACAGAGTCTTAACTCCTGAGCCATCTCTCCAGCCCAAGCAAGGGACTTTTTATTGATTGAAATCAGAGCATTGCCCATTGATAGCACATGCTTTTTTTTTTTTTTTAGCTGAAACAACCAATGCATTGCTAATAGTGTTCACACAGTGTTTGGAATCTAGTAAGCACTCAACAGTTGATAGACATTATTGTTGCAAGAGAAAACTTTGTTAGGCATTTAGTCAGAGTAGAAAGGCCATGCTGGGAAAGTCTTTGAAGGTCTTTGAAGGTCCTCCTCCAAGGCTGGGATTACCCTGAAGGAACACCCCCTACTAATCTGGAGGAATACATTTTAATCGCCCAGATAGGGCCTACTTCCTTCAGTCCTCTGTTTATGAAAGAATACGGAGATCAGTTCTTCATTGCGGATGAGCTTAAATTCCTCAAAACAAACAGCTGGACCGGGAGTTTAGCCCTAAAATCAACTGGGCTGGGCAAATATGAACAGACCAATGAGCTGTAGGGGACCAAAAGCTCCAATCAGGTTTGCAGAAACTGGAGCTAACCAATAGGAAAAGCCACTTTTCCTGGGCAAGCCTAACCCTATAAGTACCCCTGACTCTGCCAGCCATTAGATGTCTCTCTTTCCCCTTGGGGATTCATGTCTGTGAGTTCCGTTCTTTCTCTCTTCTATAAACTCTGCCTTAATCCTCTATGGGGGGGAGGGGTGTCTTCCTTCCAATCTTGGACCCCTTGAACCAAGACCCCGGAGAGACATCAAACCTCAGAGAACCCGCATGCATCACTGTGAGAACCCGCATCACTGTGACTTAGTAGCTGACTTCTGCATTTATTCCTCTACGCTGTAAGTATTACTGAGTGTCTGGGGAAAGGCCTGGAAGTGTATTACTTGAAGGGCAGAGAAGTGAATGAGTGAAAAATCACTGTCTCTATGAAGGGCAACACATAACAGGTAATAAGACAAGTGCCCGAACATGGGATGCCGGCGTGAGAGCCACTCAAAGAACATGTCAGTAGCAGAGAGAGGCGGGAGAGACCCACTTTGTCCAAACTGTTTCCAATTATCCGGTCAAGAGCGGCCTTTGCACAAACATAGGACCTAAAAAGGGAAGAGGTGATAAGCAGTGGGGACACGGGGGGGGGGGGGGGGACGGACACAGGGGCTCTCGTTCCCTGGGTTCCCTGGATTTAGAATAGGTGTGAGATTGTGCGTGAGATTGTGCTAAAGAGGAACCAGGTGTGGATACGACCCACTCTCCTGTTCCTGACCTGGGCTCAGATCTCCCCATAGACCTCAATCCCACCACCCCAGGGGCAGAACCAGAGGCAGCGAGTTCTTGGCATTGGGATGGCTGCTTAGCTCAGATACCATCACCAAAGCAGACATTCGTTCTCATTTGAATCTACTGGGTCTTGCGACGTGGCGGCAGATGACCTCAGCAGAGGACGAGGAGTTGGTACTGGTGAGTAGCACTGCATGTGAGAAGTCTGTGGAGGAGCTGGGCAGGGAGAAGCGGAAGGGCTGTGCTAGATGTGGCCGGGGCACAGAAATGGCAATGACATAGTTCTTAGCAGGCCTCTGAGATTGGGGCACGTTAAATGTTGGGGTGTCTCTGGGCTTTTGGCTTCAAGCTCTGAGGAGCCCTATCAAAGCTAAGGTGAGAAATAAAGGTGACAGATTGAGATGGTTTTTCAAAGGTCTTTTCTTTGAATCGGCATCAGAAGATTTTGTTCTTTTTCCAGAAAAAAAAAATGGTTTTCCATATATTTTCATGGTCCATGCATGTAGCTCAGTTTTTTGAGTGCTTACTTAGCATGTGTGACGTCCCGGGGTTCATTCTTAGCACCCTATCTAAGGGATGTGGAGGCAGGAAGATCATAGGTCCAGGGCCATTACCCTAAATTACATAGTGAGTTCAAAGCCAGGCTGGGCCCCAAAAGATCTGGTCTCTCTCTCTTTTTTTTAAGCACTTTCATTTGCAAATGTTTAAGCCTTTGTTGAGTTCTGTCTCATAAAAAGATTTAGGCAAGAGAATTCTAATTCCCAATCCACCCTTCCCTGCTTCTGTGTTGGCTTCTGTTTCATCTTTGATGCCCTCAACCATCAATCTTTTAAGCCACTTTGAGTAAATAAAGCTCAACCTCTGAAATTCTTGTATCATTCTTTGTAGTTTTTTTTTTTTTTTTTTTTTTTGTCTGAGTCATTAGAATGAGGTTTTTCCAAAGCAGGTTCAGCGGCAAGCACACCTGGGTTGCTCCAGTGTGCTCTCTCTCTCTCAGCTTAGGGCTCAGACTGGCATTGATAAGAAAAGCCCACTATTTGAAGCACACCCTCTGCTTTATTTCGAGGCTTGTGTGTAAAGAATCTTTACTGAACGGCCCAGGGAGACGATGCTCATAATACCTCAGTGCATTCAGTGTTGCAGAGGGAAATTTGCTGAGTTCTCTCATGGCCGCCTCTTGGATTCCACAGTCCCCAGTAAAACCTTCCTCTGACTTGACTCTGAAGATTCTATTTTGTTGTTATCCATGAGCCGGGGTCATTACCTGTCTAGGTTCTTGTGTTCGGGAGTCGAAGATTGAAACCAGTACACATATAGAGATTAAGGCAGAGTTTATTAGAGAAGAGAAAGAACAGAACTCACAGGCGTGTATCCAGGCATGGAATCCATGAGGGATGAGAGAAAAGTCAGATTGGAACTTGGATTCCAGATGTGGAGTCCCACAAGGGGCAAGGAAACCAAAGATGGCTGCCAGGGTCAGATATTTTTATAGAGTTAAGCAAGTGTGTGTGTGGAGATGGTTTTTCCTCATTGGTTAGCTCCAGTTTCTGCAAACCTGATTGGTCCTCTCTACATCTTATTGGTCTGTTCATATTGTGACCCAACACAGTTGGTCTTGTGCCCACCTCTTGGTGAGTTTATCTACAATATAGAATCAATATAGAATTCATCTCCATGTCCTTTCATGTACAGAGGGTTGGGGGAAGTTGGCAACCTTATCTCTGTGGGGGATTAAAACAGATCTGGGGATGACCTTCGAAGACTTTCAGAGATCGTCCCAGTAAGGTTGCTCTAAAACACCTCACAATTGGGGAAAAAAAAAAAAATCAGAGCGGTCGGCACCCAAAATGAGCTATCAGCACTTTCTATCCCACATAGCCTTCTTGGTCGGAGTCTGTCCAGTTCAGAGACTGGAAGCTACTACCTCATGTTTCTACTTCCACAATTATGCAGATCTGTGAGCTGCCTCCAGTTCAATGCACAGGTTTTTCTCGAACCTTCTAGCAAATCACTCTGCATTTTGCTCACCCGATGATAACCTGATTTGAGGCACGGTCAACTCTCAAGACATACCTGGGTTGTGAAGGCTGAGTTGTTCGAGCTGGGTGGTGTTTTCCCTGCAACTTTTATGCTTACAATAACCATCACAGAGGCAGAAAAAAAAAAATTGATGGGTGTGGTCTGCTCATTCCCACTGCTTCTGAAGTACTCGTTCCTGGAAAGTGAAAGGCCACTGAAACCAAGGCCCACAGAGAGACAACAACAAAAACCACCAGGTTTTAAAGTTTAAGCTAATATTTAACGTGGGATAAGGACTACTGGTAAATATTGATTTATCTTCCCTCCTGTTCCCCTAGGGGCCTAATCTTTCCACTCAGAACATTAAACAGTTGTTTATTATTCTACCAGTATTGTAAAAACAATACCAGAATTCTTTGCCTTCCTTCTCTGAATGTTTCTTTATTTAAAGAGAAATAAAAGGCATATTCCCCCCACACGACAGAGCAACTGTGTATGTGTTGAATGATACACCCCGACAGGAAAAGAGCAGGTTGCGGCTTCTTGCTTGACGGGGGACCCATTTCTTTGTCTGGTTTGGACACAGAGTTTTCCTTGCCTCATGGTCCTTTTACCTCGCTCAGCTTTAAAGCAAGAGGATCGGTAAGAAATGGTTGTGGACGCCAGAGCCAGACAGAGGCAGCTCTATGTGGACGCCTAAATCATGTGGCGCGCTGAGCCTTGAGACTGTGGCCAGTATATATGTAAACGGGTTCTAAATTTTATTTCACTTTAAGAATTGAAATAGCCATGTATGAATAGATAATAGATTTAACATTAGATATTAGGTAGTATATATTAGAAAGAATCTGCTCATAATCTCCCAAAAGTTAATTAACTTAAGCACACATCAAGTACCCCTAAGACCAAGGATGATACTTAAGGCACACTTTGACAACTCCTCCCCCAGGAGTGGGAAGTCCTGGAGCTTCCTGGATTCCCTTCATGATTTAGACTTTTCTACTATATTCTACTGTGGTGTTCTCTCTCTCTCTCTCTCTCTCTCTCTCTCTCTCTCTCTCTCTCTCTGCCATCCCCTTCTTTCCTCTCCCTCTCTTTTTTTCTCCTCTTTCTTTTCTCTTCTCTCCTCTCTCTTTCCTTGACTGAGATATAATTGACATGCTGAACACATACATACCTACACACATACACATACACACATATCACACATACACACATGCATCTCACACATGCAATGCACATGCACAAAAGAGACAAAAGGAACCTTCTTTTGTTCTATTAGGCAATGATATTCTATAGTGCTTTTAGTATTTTCAAGCAATAAAAATGCTTTAACAAAAATAGAGTGGCAACATATGCACTGTGTTTATAATGTGCCTGTGAACCAGTGACAAGGAGCATCTCTTTCATAAGACATAGCTGCACATTCTTTCTATTGGCAATATGAGTTCCTTTAATTGGTCGTATCCAAATTTGTCTGTACAAAAACTCAGATGGTATGCATTTGTTTCCACTTTTCTGCAACAAGCTTCTCCTGTTCTGTAAGATAACATCTTGAGGGGAACAACTAGGTGGCTCAATGGATCCAACGCCTGCTCACAGACCTGGTAACCTGAGGACCTGAGTTCTATTCCTGGAAGCTCTATATGGTGGACAGAGAAAACTGACTTCTGAAAGTTGTCATCTGACCTCCCCTGCATCTCCTTATCCCTGGAAAAAACAAATAAATAATTTAAAAAATAAAATTTTTGGCATCTCATTTGTAGTTTTACATGGGAAAAAAAAAAAAAAAAGTATTTCTTTAAAGAAACTTCCAGAGGCAGAAATCTGGGTTGAAGGTTTGACATTTTAAGGTATTTAATAGGATTGACAGATTTTCTCTGCAGAGGAACTTAGCCATTTATATTCTGAGCAGCAGTGGATAGATGTTACCTCGTGCCATCTTCATGCACGGGCCGTGCCTTCATCCTTGACAAGCACCACATCTGTCCATAGACATGTCATTGGGCTAGAAACTCACTTTCGAGATTGTTCGACTCCGACTCCCAAGCAGCACGCCAGTTTGAGAGGAAAATCATTTCTTTTAAAATGTGAGGAGCTAGGGATGGCGCCTACGACTCAGCACTTGCTACACAAATATGAGGGCTCGGGGTTCAGGTTCCCAGCACCCGCATAAAAGACAGCTGGGTGTGTGGACCTCGCCTGTAATCCTAGCACATGGGAGGTAGAAATGGGATACTGGGGCCAGGGGGCTAGCTACAGTAGCCAAATCAATGAGCTCTATGTTCAGCAAGAGACCCTGCCTCTATAGTGGCGACTCATTAAGGAAGATGCCTGGCATCAGCCTCTGGCGTCCACACACCCGTTCGCCTAGCCACACACAAACAAGCGTACTCACAGAAATGCACACATACACATGCATATAAGTAGAATAAAAGCATTGGAGCACATGGATGGGTGTCTGAATGCTGTAAAAAAATTGTGGTGAGGAGCTGGAAAGGAGCGATCCTACGATTTTGGTACCCTGATTGCAAAGCCAGCTGGATTAGTGTTGTGTGCTGTGTGAACACAGGGCAAGTAGGTGATTTACACTGCCCGGCCCCCAAGTCCCCATCTCTAAGATGAGGGACGCAGGAGGATGCAGACTGTAATTGGCCTTTGCTTATCGCGTCCTGTAAATCTTTGCTCCATAAAGCCTTCCGTTCAAAGGCCAAGTTGTAGATCCAGAGTGTCAGGCCTTTGAAATGCAGCTGTGTGGGAAAGGAAGAGGGGGAACAGCAGCTAGCTGCCCGCTGGACCAGAATCCTCTGTTCTTTGTGAAGTAATAAATTTTGCAGCGGCCCCACATAATGCCAGGTTGCCTCGGGTTTTACAGGAGTGGCTTTTTTAGGAGCAGCTCCTGTCGCCAGAAAGTGGGTGTTAATCTGTGCCTTGGCCGTCTGTCAGGGCACACTCTGGCAAAACCCTGGCATCCTGTGCAGAGGATCTGCAGATGGAATGACCTGGGGGCTGCTCTCATGGCAAGGAGACAACCCTCCACCCTAGACCCAGATCCAGCTTGTAGTCAGAGCCTGGGGTTCAGAATGGAGCACACATCCTGAGCCTGTGGGGGTGGGGTGCGAGGCGGACCACGTGGAAAACACTCTGGTCTTTGTGGCACAGGAAACCAAAAACTAAACATTTGCAAGGTTAAAGCATCCGTGTTGCTCCACGGGTGGGAGTGCTTCCTGTGCAAGCATGAGGACCAAAGTTTAGATCCCCAAAACCTGTATTAAAAAAATCAGGTGTACCCCTACATGCACCCAGTGCTCTGGGCGAGGGGGAAGAGACGGAAGGATTGTGGGGTCTCACTGCAGCCTAACTCTGGGTTCAGTTTCAGAGAGCGATAGAACAGGATACCCAATATCCTCCTTTGGCCTCCAGGTACAAATACGCAGGATACACATGCATACATATCACACACACACATGTTCACACATATACACATACCATACACATATCATAGTAACTACACACACACACAAACACATTGCACTCATTGATATATCCTACTTGTACACACACACACACACACACACACACACACACACACACACACAGAGCACTGGGAGCCCCTGACACAGCACAGGTGGTGATGCGAGGAGATGATACGCAAAGAAAGTGAGGAGAGATGGAAACAGAACAGTTGCATTGGGACCCTCACAGTCTGCAGCTTCTGTCCACGTTCCCTCGTTCCTCCATGCCGTATTTCTGAATACCAACACACCCGTTCACTAGAGGGCCTCGCGAGAGCCCGTGCAGCTGAGCAGCACCCTGATCCCAGGGGAACCCCAGAGTTCAGCCCAGCAGACCCCAAGCCCTTGAACTTGAACAACAGACTCGCTGCCGGGCATTCAAACCCTTCACGGTGTCCTGGGCCATTCTCTCCCGCCATCTCTGCCTCTCCCTTTCCCCTCCACCCCCAATCGATGTCTTTCTTTCTTGTCTGCGTCCTCGTGTTGTGTCTTTCATGCTCCTTGCTGCTTTTGCTCGGTCTTCTGGTCTCGCACCCTTGCTGTTTGTTTCCTTGGACTACGGCATCCCACACTCGCAATCCACCGGCCTCAGCCTCCTGAGCGAGGGGAGTCACTTTCATCCTTGCGCAAACTCTTCATATTATCTTCCCGATCAGAAGTGTCCCCAGTTCAAAATCCGAGTGGATCTGGGTTTTGTTTGGTGAGTTCTTGTTCAGTGACAGTCATCTCAGGTCGAGGGGCGGGGCGGTCCGTGGGGCAGGGCGTGTATCCAGGTATGGTTGCCCGCTAGCATGTTGCATAAGATGCGTGCTTCCATCTCCATGTCTAAAGCTGACCTGCTTCCTGCCCACCTCCTGCCTGCCTCCCTTGCCCACACCAAACCTCTTCACACGCAGCTGTCTCTAAGGGCCGGAGAGGTGTCTGCCAAGCCACTTCTCTTCCTGCCCACAGGAAACCCTTCCTTTGTGAAACTTATGCACATATGTATACAGGTTAGAGGTCAACCTCAAATATCATTCCTCAGAAGCTTATTTTGTTGTTGTTTGTTTGAGACAAGATTTCACACTAGAACCTAGGGCTAGCTGAGAATTCCAGGGATTCACCTATCTCTTCCTCGCCTCCCCAACACTGGGATTATATGCCACAACACCTAGTTTTTTAACTGGGTTCTGGGACAGAACTGGAGTCCTCGTGCATCTTGGCACCTCTTTACCAAACTGAGCTAGCTCTCCAATTCCAGGCTTTGACCTACTTCTATTTTGTCAAGCAATTCTCCCAGAGCTGCACAGCTGTGGGAGCGTGTGTGTGTGTGTGTGTGTGTGTGTGTGTGTGTGTGTGTGTGTGTGTGTGTGTGTGTGTTGGGCTGAGTCCTCAAGCACACCAGATTCTTCCTCTTGTCTTAATTCTCCAGAGACTCCAGGCTGCACAGTTCATGAGAAGCGCTCTGGAAACATGTTTGCAGGGTTTGATCGCACCAAAGAAGCCCAAGGCCTACAAACTGAGAGGTGTTCTCTTTCCATGCTCCCCCCCCACCCGACCCCCACACTCCACCCCCAATGTTAATGCACTAATTAGGCTATGGAAAATTTCAGTTCCTCTTGCTAATTTACACGAGAAGTGAGGCTACCTGGAGATCCCACATCTGCCGGCCTTAAGTCCTGAAATATGGACTCAATTATCCTCAGGAAGACTGTGTGATGAGCCACTGACTTTTTGGATCCGAAGAAGTCTTTTTCCCCCCTTTTTTCCTCACAAGTGAAGTCCCTACCTGGGCGGGAGCAATGGAGACATCCTTAGAACCATATGACCTGCATCTTAGTAGAGGTTAAGGTTCGCTTTGTCCTCCAGATCGCTCTGTCCTCTGGATCACTCTGGATCATAACCACTCTGACAGCTGCTCATGGATGCTGTGTGGTTGGCACTGTGGGTGCAACCTCAGAGACCCTCACCGCACCCCACTGATGTGATTCTGCCCCCTCCCATGTTTTTGTTAGAGGATTCTGAGTCTTTGGGAGGTCAGTCACTCATCAACAACCACACGGCAGATACATTGGCCAAGCTCTGATTCAAAGCCAAGAATGTCTGTGTCCCGGGACCCCACCATTCTGTGCTTGCTCCTCCAGCAAATGTCCGGTGATGGTTCCCATGGGCCAGGCACGATTCTGGACTCAGGTGATTCTACAGTGAACAATCCAGGCTGGGGAGAGGACTCAGTTGGCAAAGTACTTGCCTTGCAAGCATGAGGACCTGAGTTCAGATCCCCAGAACCCGTGTAAAAATTGGATGCAGGAGTGTAAATAAGTATCTGTAATTTCCTGGAGGCCTAAGGGGACTAGGAGATGAATAGAGGAGAATCACATTGGATGGGTGAAGGAGAGGAGATACTTTCCTCAGTGGTGTGTGTGTGTGTGTGTGTGTGTGTGTGTGTGTGTGTGACTCATTTGCCACCATAGCACTACCAAACCACAGTACTAGGGACTGGGTTTCTTGAACACCTTCTATTGTCTACCAAGGTACTAAGAGTCTTTCTTGCAATGCCTTGTGTTAGTTTCATCTTCCTGTGCTGAATGAATACAGGACAATTAGGGGAACTAGGGGTGTGTTCCTGGTTTACAGTTTCCAGTTATAATTCATCAGCGTGGCAGAAGAATTCATTCCATTCTCAGGAGAAGCGGGAACTGGCCACATCAAGTGCACATGAGGAGCTGAGACAGGAGCATACTTTTCACATGCCAGTCTGCCAAGGTATCAAACTAACTCTCTCCATCTTACCTGCCTACCCAGGAACAGTCACACAGACGGCTGTAGTGGTCAGTGAGCGCTATCAAAGAGTCTGATTGCTACAGTTTCCTAACTGAGATATCATCTCTTTGAGCCCCGCAGCCCAGCCCATGAGCCCTGATGTATGGAGTTTATGTTATTTATCCCAGAATACCCTGCAGGCACCCAGTGACTCGTGGCTAACCGGCTGGAGCCAGAGAACCAAGAACCTACTCTACTCAGCTAAGCCTGTACCTTGATATATTGTCCCAGGGAACAGTGTTTTCGCCGGCCTGTCACTATTGGCTTTTCTCCCCGTGGTCTGCCATACCACCAGATTCTACCCCGGGCTACCCGAGCTGACTTTTATTCTGTTATGATTCATTACTGGCCTGCAGAGTCCTTCTAAACTCTCAGTTTATGGACTCCGCTTCCTAGTGGTTTCCCAGAGAGAGCTGAACTTGGATTCCCAGGAATGCGCATGTCTCCAAACCTGCAGGCAGCTTCCAGCTCCATGCAAAAGGGCTTCTAAGCCTGGGCATTTCCTCTCTTAAATCACACTGTCAAGTTCTTCTTTCTTGTCCGAAGACACTGGCTTAAAGAATTGCCCAGTAGACAGAAAGGCCGTGCTTCCTGGCAGCTGCATTGAGCTGTTTGCTCCTGAGTTTATTTGAATGATCTCCTCTCCCCCCCCCCAAACTGTGCTTATTCACATGTTCCTCAAAGAAATTGTATCTTCACCACTGCATTGGAAATAAGATGTCGGCTCTCTCTTGGCATGTTTACAGGCTCAATGAAGGGTTGCCCATACAAACAGAGCTTTATACAATCCCTTGTGGAAATGTTGTGGCTTATATTTGACCCATTTCCAATTAGGTGATGGGTATCCCTAGAGCCAACCTCCGCCCGCCGTGGATAAGATGGCCTAACAGGCCACAAGGGTGTTCTTACTAAGTTTTGATCTGCATGTAAAATTTACTTTATTTTAAGCTAACACAGGCTTCTTACGGTGCCCGTCAGTGTGTTGACAGTTAATGGGTAGGGCACCAACTGGAGCATGGTGTGTTCTGCTGCAGTGTCGCTCCCAGGTAGTAAAGGTGACAGATGATGGTTACTTGAGTCAAAGTCCCCCCTCGATTTATGTTGAAACTTCGTCTCCAATGCTCTCCTGTGTTGGAGGAGGGAAGCTGTGGGAGTCAGATCAGATCACCAGGGCTGCCTTGCGCGTGGGTTTAAGGTCCCTACAGAAAGCGCCTGCTCCCAGCCTTTTGGCCTTCTGTCTCCCACCTTGTGAGAACACAGCAACCAGGAACCATTTCCCAAGGAGACACAGGCCCAGCACCAAGTCATCCGCCGAGACCTTGATCTTGGACTTGCAGCTCCTAGAACTATGGGAAATATATTCCTATGTTGTACAAATTACTCGGCCTCAAGTATTTTTTATGGTAGCATAAGTGGGTAGGGCCGTTTATTGCAGTATGCAAACACTTCCTCTCGTGGCTGTAAGAAAAGCTCATGCTTGGGGCTGGAGAGGTGGCTCAGGGGTTAAGCCTCCGCCTTGTAGGTGGAAGGTCCTGAGTTCGGATCCCAGATCCCACGTATAGACGCCAGGCGGAAGCGGGGGCGGCCTGCGTTTCTGGTCCTGGTAGGGCGGAGCCTGTGAATCCCAGGGCAGAGTAAACAAGGAGGAGGTGGAGGTGGTCCATGGTGGTTCCCGAATTTGTCCGTGGTTCTACACACACACACACACACACACACACACACACACACACACACACACACACAGCCCAGGCTCTCTATGAATTTGCTGTGTCACCAAGAATGACCTCAAATTTGTTTCTCCTGCTCCCACCTCGTGGGTGCTAGGGTTACAGGCATGTTCCACCGTGCTTGGTGTTTGTGGTGCTGGGGACGGACCCTGGGGTTTTGTGCATGCCGAGCAAAGACAGTTGAGCCACATCCCCAGCCCTCCGTGGCTTGTCTGCGCTAATGTCATTGTGGCTTTGGTGACGTGCGCTCAGGTTTTGGTTTGCGCTGCAATCATCGCTCGCCCGATGCGTCGTCAGCGCAAGAGTGGGAACGCTGCTGGAAGTAAGACATAGGGTGTTCTGATCGCTCCTGATCTTGGGGATGCCTTCAGAGTTCAGAACGGTTCTTACTGAAAACCACAGCAGGTAACCATGGAGAACCACTGCCATCCTTCCACCCCTGCAGAGACCATAAGAGGATCAAGACCAGAGGCCGTGCCCTCAACTAAATAGGGGACTCCCGTACTGCTGGACATGTAGACCCCAGGAACACCCTAGGAAGGCTGCACTGGGCACAGCCATAGAGTCACTATGGTTGGCATCGTCTACGTAGGTGAGAGCACCAGACCAAGGCCCACATCTGTGAACGTGGGCAGAGCTCAGCCTTTTCAAAAGACAATGAAAATAAAGTCTCCTCCCTTGCGGCGATGAAGTAAGGTCAAGACCAGCCAGCATGGCCAGGCACTGCACGAATGTCCTCTTCCTCACACCCCACAATGACCCGCTCGCTGGACCATAGCCACCATGTCTGGATGCGAAATACCCACGTCTCAGCTATTGGGATGGTAGGATGGTACTTCTTTAAGGAACACATCTGGTTTCCTGGCTGGATGTGGATGAGTCAGGACCAGAGAGAAAGTCCTGCCCCTGTGTAGAGCTGACATTACCACCTCACAGGTAACAAAAAGTGCCGGCCACCTGCCGTCCCCTGGCTACCAACATACCTCACACTTTGGGAGAGTACAGATTTCAGTGAACGCTCTCCATTGGGTCGTCCTGGCTACTGTGGCAGAAACCATCGATCAAATGCTTGACAGACCTGGATCTCTTTCCTCCTGGTAGCCAAACACTCTTGCATTTGGACGTGGTTCATGGAAGGAAGTCGTCAGTCTTGGGAATCTCCCACTTTCTCCCCTTCCCAGGTGGGTAGCCCTGTCCAGGGGTACCCTGGAAACCACCTGCTCAGTGCACAGAGCCTTGGGCAGCCATAAGGAACATTGCTGTCCTGCCCCAATACCTGAACTTCAACCAAGCAAGAAAGTGCTCTGCCAGGCTGCTAAGGTGCATTGGTAATATCAGGTAGATTTCTCTCAACAGATAAATTTGATGCAACCAGGATGGAGTTTTAAAACCCATTTCCCTCTCCTGACAGTCCTTGACATTCCTCTGGATACGCTTTTGGATTCCATCTCCATGGGCAAACAGATTTCATGGTGGGCTAAAAATGGAACTCCGCCGTTCCCTGTTGATCCTAAGAAACATGGAATGTTGGTTGTCTGTCAGCGTGGGGTCTGTTTGATTTTTTTTTTCTCTTCAGGCTGGGGTTAGTGATTAACTACAAGAATTGTGCTTTTCAATTAGATTAAACACTTCTGGTGCCAGATGCTGGGTTGAGACCGAAGCTTAGGAAGGACAGAGAAATAAAGGAAAAATTCTTCCCCTAAATTATGAGAAAGTTAAAACTGGAAAATCATTCCTGTTTGTCTTGTGATGGTATCTTCCACTTACAATGTCTTGAAAGTGAAAAGTAACTTTATCTAACCTGTTTTTAGCTTCAGCAATGTTGTAAGGAAGAGTCAATGCCAAGGGGGTTTGAGAAAAAAGTAGGGGTTTTGTCTATTTCCCAGCCTAGTGTGGGAATTCAACTAAGTGAAACTAAAGGAGACACACAATAAATACTAAAAACTTCAACTTTTCCTTATTGGTTTGGTCTGTCGGAACTTGCTGTGGATTTATGAACATGGATTGTCCTTTTACCCCACCACCCCCCCATACACACTCAACGGTGCTGCCAGTCCCCATGTTTGTTACGTGGTAAAGCATGAACATTAACCATTTTCGTTGATTGCTTCTTGTTTCTTTTGCCGATAATTGTAGTTTTCAAGTCATTGTCTTTGAATCCTTCTTCGTAGGAGAATACAAAATACCTCTGAAATGATTGTAAAAATTGGGAATTTTTACAATAAATAAGAAATAGTAATAAATAAGTAAAAATGTAATGAACAATTAAAAGTTAAAAAATAGAAATTATTATAAGTAGCAGAACAAGCTCTGCGTGCAATCAGAGTGGACCAAGCACCTTAGGAGCGGCCCCTAAAATAGCTGCTATGTCTGCCTAGTCAGGATTGGATGGTGCCACAGTGGGCGTCGGCAGGATAGCAGCAGCCAGATCTTCTGCCTCCTTGTGACCTTGTGGAGCAGCCAGCCAGCTTAGTTCCTAGGGCCAAGAGAAAAGAGAGAGGACAGAGGTGAAGAAGTTGAAGCCAGGCAGGGGAGATGGCTCAGGAATTAAAAGCCTTTGCCTTCCAAGCAAAAGGACCTGAGTTCAGATCTCCAGATCCCACATAAAAATGCAGCAGTGGTCTGCAATTCCAGCTCAGAAGGGAAATCCCAGGGCAAAGCAATGAGGAGGAAGAGCAATCTAGAGTGTCACCCTCCGGCCCTCTCTCAACTAGGAAACTGAGGTTCTAAAGATAGAGCCAAGGGTGGGATGCTTTTCTGCAGCGGAGGTCACTGCCTAGCTATTAGGCAAACTCACAAGTCAAAGAAGATAAATGCTACCTAATCAATGATAAGAACTAGACAGGGATGAGGTTCCTATAACCAAGGCATGCTGGGCAAGCAGATATTTGGAGAGAGATGCTTCCTGAGTCCCTCTGACCATGGGTAGCTCAGTTGACACCATCCGGGAGACACATTGGTGCTGGGCAACAAATGGCTGGAGATTTTGGCACACGCATGCCACGGATTTTTTAAATGCTGAGACATGTTCATTTCCAAGTAGTGCAGAAACTACTCCCCAAGCTCTTCCATGTATCTAAGTATGGGGTGTGTGTCTGTGTGTCTGTGTGTCTGTCTGTGTGTGTATCTGTATGTGTAGATGAACACAGAGACCGCAAGAATACTGCCAGAAATCATCCTTGGCCTCTCATCCACCTTATTCTTTGAGACAGGGTCTCTCAATCAAACCCAGAGCTCACTGATAAGGCTAGTCTCCCTAGCCAATTATCTGTGGAGGAATTCCTGTCTTTTAAGCCCGGAATTCCAAGCAGGCCTCCATGCACATCCAACATTCATGTTCTTGATGTGCTATGGATAAAGGTCTTAGTTATAGAGACAGAGGTCCTGGGTTTGATTCTCTGCTTTGGTACTGAAGGAACAACCAGCTTTGGGACCACCAGTTTGTCCTCTCTAAACTTCACCTGGATAAAGTAAAAAAAAAAAAAAAAGTCAGTTCGGTATGTTTTAAATGATATACAATGTAACTCAGCTTCTTAGCATAGTGTTTAGCTATGGGAAGTATACATTAAACTGTTGACCTTGGTTGAAACATGAGTAAGGGTAACATTTCAACTCAGTTTTCACTTATGTAGCTCTTTGCTCTGAATTAGTTTCTTATAAACATTGTAACAGTTAGCTTTAGCTTTCCGAGGCTGTCACAAAATATCTGACAGAATCAGCTTATAAACAAGAATTTACTTATTTACTTATTTATTTTTATTTCAGGGTCTCCTGTAGCCCAGGCTGACCTCAAATTGGCTGCACCAGGGCAACCCTGAACTGCTGACTGTCTGCCTCTACCTCCCTATGTTAGGCTTGCAGATGTGTGTCACTGAAGATCAAATCCAGGACATTGTGTTGCCGGGCGAGGACTCTACCCACTGAGCTAGCTCCTCCATTCAAGAGGAAATGTTTATTCTGACTCTTGGCTTCAGCTGTTGTCAGTCTGGGGTTGACTTGAGGGTCAGGTATGTGGCAGGCATCAGGGTGGAGGCGCCCAAGCTGGAGCAAAGCTGTCACATGGTACCAGCCCAGACACTGTAAATCACAACTCTCACCTCAAAAGAGAAGAGGTGGTTTATTCTGGTGTCAAAACAGGAGTGATCCTGAGGCAGGAATCACAGATTGGGGTTGCTCCAAACTCCACGTTCTGGGTCGTGATAACAGTTTGTCAGGGTTTCTTGGGGTTCTGTAATAATCACACAGCAAAGAAAGACATAAATCAAGACACCTTTCAAGCACACTGGTGAAAACGTCTGGTAGGCGGGCTACAGCACATCTGTTACAGGCTACAGATGTTATCTGATAACGTTCTTACCTTTGGTTGGTAGGGGCTAGGGTTCTGTTAAGCTAATACGTTTTAAGAGGTTTATGCTGATAGTCACAGGAGGTTAAGACAGACACAGAGGAAGGGCAAAGAGTGGCTATCAAGGGAGTGTAAAGACCACACAAGATAAAGTATAATTAGGCTCTGAATCTGTGACATTCCAATCCTCTCCACAGTCAATGAAATTCTGATCAGTGGGACCAGCCTGGTAAGTTCAGTGAGTGAAGCATCGTGGGAACTTAACTTGCACAAAGCACAGAGAGAGGGGACATGTTCTCAGTGACCCGACTTCCCCTCTCTCGCCCCCCCTACAAGTTCCACCACCTCCCAGAAACACCACAGGTTGGCGGACAAGCCTTTCTTCTAGAGGTTTGGAAGGACATTTAAGACCCAAACTAGGGGCTGGAGAGGTGGCTCAGGGGTTAAGCCTCTGCCTTGCAGGCGGAAGGTCCTGAGTTCCGATCCTAGACCCCACGTATAGACGCAAGGCAGAAGCGGGAGCGGCCTGCGTTTCTGGTCCTGGTAGGGCGGAGCCTGTGAATCCCGGGGCAGAGTAAACAAGGAGGAGGTGGTCCATGGTGGTTCCCGAATTCGTCCGTGGTTCTACACACACATACACACACACACACACACACACACACGCAATTGAATAAATAAAAAAAATTTTAAAAAAAAGACCCAAACTATAGCATATTTTCAGCCAACAAATAAATACGTAAAATTGGGCAGCAGACCCTTGGATCTGGGAGCAGTGTGGGAACAGTGACACCCTCCCAGGGCTGCCCAGAGCCCTCCACATACTTGGAGGCCATCAGTATGTCAGCCCCCCAACCCCCACACCCCCCAGTGTTCCTTTCTCTAGCTCACTCACAACTTGTTTTAAGCGGTCATTGCTTTTCCAGTTCATGGAACTTTATCCAGATCCTCAGAAACCTCTATGAGTTCTGCAGCAACTGACAACTGAGCAGGGAAGGTGCTTGGCTCACACACCTAGTGACCTGAGTTCAAACCCCAGAAGCCCACATGGAGGAAGGAGAGAACTGACTTCAGAAAGTTGTCTTCCAATTTCTACCTGTGCACCACTGTGTGTGTGTGTGTGTGTGCACGCGCACACGTGTGTGTTTCTCTCTGTCTCTCTCTCTGTTTCAAATACAATTTAAAAATAAAATAAGAGCCGAGCAGTGCTCAGGATTGAGCAAGTTTACTCTGTAGAGTTGTTCTGCGGTGACTGGGAATGCAACAGGGATTATTAGTATCTCTGGCACGTCCGCCCTAGCTGGTCCTTCTGATACCTTTTGTCTCATGAGTTGGTTTTGCTGAGCGATGTGGGGTGTCCTCCCCCTTTCTCTACCTACCCCGTTTGGGTTCCTGAGATCAGCTATGTGCAATTTGAGCAAATCACCTGTAGAGGGCGCTTTTTCATCTTTCGGCTAAGCTGGGTTGCCAGGGTGGGGATCATTCCCCGATCATCTGAGCAGGCTCAAAGTAAATATCACTACTCTTACTTGGTGAAAAAAAGTTGTGAATTTGTGGTGGGAACCCCAGGACATGCTGGGAGATCGACAACTTAGAAGCAAATAGAAATCACTTCTCAGAGGTAACCAGTGTTGGCATGCTGCTGAAGTGACTTCTGAACATGCATGTAGAGGTCAGGGGGCAAGTGGTGGGAGTCTGTGCTCTCCTTCCACCATGTGGGTTCTGGGGACCAAACTCGGGCCATCACCTTTCACCTGCACGGCCACCTCACCAGCCCTAGAGAACTCTCTCTCTCTCTCTTTCTCTCTCTCTCTCTGTCTCTTTCTCTCTGTCTTTCTGTCTTTCCCTCTCTTCCCCCATCCCCCTCTGTGTCTGTGTGTCTGTACATTCATATATTTATACAACAGGTAAAATTTGCCACATCGGTATAGTAAATACAAATCAGCATCAATAAATGCTTCTCACACTATTCAGAGAACTATACAACGACGCTACTCCAACCCTATATTTAACTTGGATTTCTTTTTTTTTTCTTTTTTTTTTTTTATTCAACTGTGTGCATCTGCGTGTGTCTGTGCGCCCGCGTGTGTGTCTGTGTGTGTGTAGAACCACGGACGAATTCGCGAACCACCATGGACTCCTCCATCTCCTTCTGCCCCGGGATTCACAGGCTCCGCCCTGCCAGGACCAGAAGCTCAGGCAGCCCTGCTTCCGCCTGGCGTTTATACGTGGGATCTGGGATCCGAACTCAGGACCTTCCACCTACAAGGCGGAGGCTTAACCCCTGAGCCACCTCTCCAGCCCCTTAACTTGGATTTCTTATCATTTTTCACCCTGATAAGCAAGACAAAGATGAAAACCGTTTTCATGTGGTGCGTGCTCATGTCTTTCGTAGAAGTAAGTTCCAAGTGTTAATTCCAAGTGCATGCCTTATGAGCCTTCTGATATTGCCTGCTTGGGGCTTTAGGGCCCCAAATGGGGACCCTCCCTGCACCCCATACACCAGGCAAGGACCACCGGCATCACAAGAGGGGATGACCCACACCAGACCTACTGGTCAGAATCTTAAGATTACAGATGACTGTGCTCAGAGGCCCCCAAAGTACCTGCTCTGCCTCGTGGTCTCCGCCGCTCCTCGGGCCACCATCTTCCCTAGACCTTCGCCGTGACCAGCTGCTGAGCCCCCAGACAAGTCGCTGCCTATGGAAGTGCATCGGTCAGCTGAGCAACACGTGGGCTTGGGTTTTCCCTGCCCACTGCTGACACGTCTCATGATACGTTTGGCTTCACGGCTGCTACCCTTCACCTGCCAGCTGCTCCTCGCCGTCTCTCCCATGTTTAGTTCATCATTTTTTTCCCACATGAATCATTTCAGGTTTTTATAAAAATAAATTTATTTATTTTACTCTCTGTTTAAAAAAAACAAACCAGAAAGTCACCTACAGTGGAACAATGTAATACATATCATCTTTTACGCTTATCCAAAAGTCAGCATTAAGGATGCTGGATTATGGCTTATTTTTCTTAAAAAAAAAAAAGAAAAAAAACAGTTTTATTAAGATCCACATCATATATTGTATAACTTGCTGTTTCAAATCGTAAAATGCCATGTTTTTAAAAGATTATAGTCTAGAATAAGGAGGCAGCTCAGCAGTTAAAATACTGGCCACACAAGCAAAAGGACCAGAGTTTGTGTCTCCAAATACCACATAAAATTCCAGGTGGTCACCATGGCCTGTCTGTAATTTCAGCTTCAAAAGGAAGAGACTAGGAAATCTCCCAAGCAAACTGACTAGCCAGACTAGCCCCATCAGCAAGCTCTGGGTTTGATTAGAGACTCTGTCCAAGAAATAAGGTGGAAAAGCAATCAAGAAAGATTACCCATTATCAACCCCAGGTTTCCACATGCACATACATGTACACATGTGTGTATGACCATACATTACAAATATACACATACACACACAAACACACACATACACATCCCTAAAGAAAATTAAAAAAATATATAATTTTCCGACAGTCACTGTAATCTAACTTTCAAACATTTTCCTTATTCCCAAAAAATCTGATAACATTTTCTTTTTAAAAAAATATTTTGCTTATTTATTGTGTGTGTGTGTGCATATCAGTGGGCATTATGTGTCCCTATGGAGGACCAAGGATGACTTCTGAGAATCATCCTGGATTGCCTCTACCTCCTTCTTGCTTCGCTCTGGGATTTCCCAGGCTCCACCCATCGGGGCTGGAAGCGCAGGCCACTAGCGATTTTATGTGGGACCTGGGATCAGAACTCAGGACCTTCTGCTTGCAAGACAGAGTCAACCCCTGATCCATCTCTCGGCCCTCTATATTCATTTTCTAAAGCCTAGGAGACCATACATCTACTTTTTGTCTTGTAAATTCCCTCATTCTGGACATTTTCCATGGATGGAAAGAGTCAATAAATGTTCTTCTGTAGCCAGCATCCCGAGTTCGCTTCATGTGTTCAGGGCCAGTCGTAGCTTCGTCAGTAGTTTATTTATTATAACCAAATGATATTCTCCTGATGGATGCCCCACATTTATTGACCAACCCATGGTCATGGACATTTGACTTCTTAGAACTTTTAGGCTCTTAGATATAATTCTGCTCCATGTATTCTTGGACACGCTGTTGTGTGGTTACATATGGTCATTTCTCCTGGGGATGGATCTAGGATAGGAAGTACCTGACCATGTGGCGGTTATCCAGTTAACTTTACAGTGCAGTCCTTTTCCAAGGCAGTTGCACCATGGTGCTTCGTACCACCCACAGTATGTAACAATACCGGCATCTCTGACCTTGCCCATATTTCTTATCACCTGTATTTTCAATCAGTGGATGTGAATGGATGTCTTACTGTGGTTTTGATGGACACCTCTTCTCCCGTTCACTGACCATTTGGGTATCTTTTCAAATCCTTCTCTCTCTTTTAAGTTGGCTCATTTTATTACGTTGTGAAGAATTCTCTATTCTACATACAGCTCTTCCCAAACATGATTTATAGATATTCTTCTTTCGTTTTCCAATTGGCTTTTCGCTATCACATTAGTAGCCCTAGCAGCGGAAAGGTCTTTAATTTTGATGAAGTCTTTTCATTACTCGTTTATTTATCTTTATTGGTTTCCTTTGTCACTTGTGCTTTTTCACATCACAGCCCCGGACTCACCACCTAATTCACACGCATGAATTTCGCTCATGTTTTATTCCACCACTGTTTCTTATATCCTTTTATTGCTTCATACATGAATGCAGTGACTGTATGATGGTTTCACACCTTCATCCCCAATCCCCTCTTCCCTCCCCTTCCCACTACAACTTCTTTCCCTGCCAGTCCCCCTCCTGTTATCTGGTTTGTATGTGTGTCTCTTTGTGTATGAGTGGCCCACTTTGATCGCATGTGCCTGAGCACTTGCTGGAGAATGAATTGTTTTTTGCATATGTGTGTGTGCATGTATGGGTGCACGTGCATATATGTGCATGTAGTATTGTCCCTATCACATGCCGCTTCTTCATAGAGTTCTCTCATTTGAATCTGGAGATTGCCGATTGGCTAGTCTAGCCAGCCAGCTTGCTCCGGGTTGTCCCAGTCTCTGCCGCCCAAGCACTGGTATTGCAGGAGGGATTTGAACCCCAGTCCCCATACTTACAGAGCAAGCACCTTGTCCACTGAGCCATCTCCTCCCCTTTTCCATAACTTTAAAGTTTTAGGTTCTGATATTTAGCTCCATGTATTGGCATCTTAGGGTTTCTACAGCTAATTAATACTAACGTAGTGATTTCAAACAGCACACATTGATCACCTTGCTGTTCTGGATAGTGGAAGTCTAAAATGTACCTTGCTTGGCTGCAATGCATGCAGGCCCGCATATCTAGGGAGCCATGGGGAGAATCCCTGCCTTCTTGCCCCTTACAGCTTCACCAGACGCCCGGTCATCTGGATGGGCAGGTTCTGCCCACTAGGGCCAGAAGCACAGGCTACCGCCATTTCTGCCTAGTATTTTTATGTGGGACCTAGGATTGAAACGCAGGACCTTCTGCTTGGCAGGCAGAGTCTTAACCATCTCTCCAGCCCCAAATTCCCTATTTTAAAGTCATAGGCAGGTTAATGGCTCTGCTCCCATAGTCCCCCTTTCCCACATAATGCAGTGCACTCCTGAGCTCCGGGGATGAGGACATGGGCATCTTGGGGGGGGGGCTCTCCACATTCTAGGGTTCATTTATTTTGCTTCATTTTTAATGGACAAATGGGAGTTATTGTGGGCTAGCGAGATGGCTCAGTGGGTAAAGTCCTTGCTATGCAAGAATAAGGACCCGAGTTCAGATCCCCGGCACCCACTTGAAAAGCCAGGTGCACGTGGTGTCCTGTAACCCCAGTTTTGGGAGACAGAGACAGGCTAATTCACATACTTACTACTTTATGCTCTTATTTGATGGATTGTACTTAAAAATCTACCCTCTTAGCAATTTTCAGAGATACACAGAATATTGTTATTAGCTGTAGTCACTGTGATTGAATTATATTCCATGTTAAATGTGCTTTTGTGTGCTATAGTATGAGTTCAAGGGTCCAATTTGATTCTTGTGCATGTGCTGCCCATACTGGCTCCGTTGTGAAAGCATTATCCCCCCATTCGCTTAGCCTGCTTTTGTCTTAAACACAGCACTGAAACATCCCAGTCAGTAAGCATGTCCTATGGTCCCTTGAAATGACTGGATAGAATTTTCCTTTTTGGCTATGTCTCAGTTTATCAACCAACTCCCCTCTGTTTGGGAGTCGCAGCCAATGCTAAAGCTGGTCTGATCATAAGCAGAATCGCAGGCGCGTGCTTCTCCACCCCACACGAGGAGAGCCCCTCTTTGCAGTTGCTCGCTTCTTCCCACCATCCTGGTTTGGGCTGTCACCCCTTTTCCATCAGGACCACAGTGACCATCTCCTGCCCTGGCGCCCAGCTTTTTCTCTCCGCTGCTTCCTCCTCCCGACCACAGCCACCTTGGCAAAATGCAAATCTTGTCCCACACCAGCTGCCGCCTCTGCCCTTTCAATGCGTTCTTATCAGAAGAAAGACAGAACCCTTTTTTCAGGGCGCTTCCCTTTGTCTTCCAGCGCTGCCCCCCTCTCTATTCACCCACACCTGCTCCCTCTGGGTGTCGTGAAAACTGCCACTGCTCCATCTCAGGACAATCTTCTTAATGACCACAGACCGAGTATCCCACCATCTATCTTTCCTCTGCAGCCCAGTCCTCTTTCCAGTCTCACAGGGATTCGAGGGACTTAATTTGTATTGCTGCCCCCCCCACCCCGCAACTCCCCTTACACCAGGCAACCCCACAAATTCTGGAACCCAGCCTGCTGTTCCTGGTCCCCATGTTTCTAGATCCCATAATATTCAGAACAAACAATCAAGTGAAAAATGCATCTTCTCAGTGTTCAACCTTTAACTCCGTTGCTGGTGTCTTTGACTTACAATATTTTCATGTTTACTCATTCATTCATTCATTTATTGTTTAATTTATGTGTGGTGTGTGTGCGTGTGCATGTGTGTGTGTGCATGTGTGTGTGTGCATGTGTGTGTGCATGTGTGTGTGTGTGTCAGAGGGCACTGTGTGTGCCTGTGGAGGACCAAGGGTGATTTCTAGAATCATCCTGGATGCTTCTACTACCTCCTTTTTGCTTCACTCTGGGATTTTCCAGGCTCTGCCCACCAGGGCTGGAAAGTGTAGGCCACTATATTTCAGCCTCACGTGTTTTTATGGGACCTAGAATTTGAACACAGGACCTTCTGCTTGTGAGGCAGAGTCTTAACTGCTGAGTGATCTCTCCAGCCCAACTTACATTTTCAAAATATGCACAAAACACTAAATCTTTGGATCATTTCTGTTATTGATAAAGGGATGCAGCCAAGTCCTTCCTCATCCTAAGATCAGAGAGAAAAAGTGACAGGTTTTAGTATACTGTTTTTATCCTTGTATCATGTGAGCTCTGTAATACATCTGAAATTTACTTTGGCAAATGGTACAAATTAGAGAAATATTCGCTCACTTCATATTGCTTAGCTCTATTCCAGAGTTGTTACTCTACCTGATGAACTGAATTGTCTTGCCGGACAATTGCATGTGTGTCTATGTGAATCAGAGGGCACTGTGTGTCCCTTTGGAGACCCAAGGGTGACTTCCGAACCTCTCTGGATTGTGCTATTCCTCTTTGCTCTGCTCTGGAGTTTCCTAGACTCCACCTTCCAGGGCCAGAAGTGTGGGCTACCACCATTTCCACCTAGTATTTTTATGTGGGATCCGGGATCTGAACTCAGGACTTTCTGGTTGCAAGACAGAGGTTTAACCCCTCAAGCCTCTCTCCAGCTCATCAAACAAATTCTTGAGCTGAAGAATATAGGCGCGTCCCTGCCGCACCTCCGACTTGGTTCTCTGCTGTGCTTCCAGAGGTGGTAGATCCTGCTGCTGAGCAGGCACATCTTCCCGATCGGGGGTCCTCTACTCCCCGCTGGATTCAGTGGCGTCCAGGCAACATAGCTGTCCTTCCTTTCTGTGACGTCGTGAGGTGCTCGGCCCGCCCACTCATCTGCCCTCTGATCCCAGGTGCCCTCTGGTCCCAGGTGCCCATACCATCAGACTTCCTTCCGCACATACAGCCAGGCGCCTGCCCAAACCAGAGAATGGTAAGGATGCCATGGCCCCCTTCATTGTATGTTCTCATGACTTTACCTTTCCTGGAAGGTGGTTTCTAGAGCTACAAAAATCGGGCTTCTCTCTTCCCACCCTGTGGCCAGCTAATGGTTCCTTGGTTCGCACAAAGGGAGAGTTAATTACTAACACCTGCTTTCCCCCTCCCCCTGGTCTCCTGCACATGTGGCCAGCTCCCTGGTGCATGGCTCACCCCCCTGCTGTTGACCTGTTCCGTAGCATGTAAATATATTTAACGGAATAAACATGGCCGGACACGAGCTACTCACCCATGGAAAGAAAAATCACATCTTCCTTCAGAAAGAGACGTTCCTTTTAAAGACATACAATACACTTAGAAGTGAAAAGCTGCTATGAGTTTACTCTTCTCAGTAAGACAGAAATATATAATACATTTTGCACAAGCTGTGGGGTTTAGATGTCAGACATGTGCCTCCCTTATTTTTTAAAAAAATGTTTGTTTATTTAGTGTGTGTGTGTGAGAGAGAAAGAGAGAGAGAAAGAGAGAAAGAAAGAGAGAGAGAGGTTACTATTTATACCTGTGGAGGGCCAAGAGTGACTTCAGGAATCATCCTGGATTGCTTCTACCTCCTTGCTTTGCTCTGGGATTTCTCAGGCTCCACCCACCAGAGTCAGAGGTGCAGGCCACTGCCACTGTTTCTGCCTGGCATTTTTTCATGGGACCTGGAATCTGAACTCAGGACCTTTTGCTTGTGAGGCAGAGTCTTAACCCTGAGCCATCTCTCTAGCCCCCTCCCTCATTTCTGATGCCCACATTTTTTAGGTGTTTTTTCCTAGCTATGTTCTGGAAAGTTATCCTTCCCCTTGCTGTTGTCTAAATGTACTATCAGAAGATCCTTCTGTTCTTCTGATCAAAAACAGTTGAGAGTTTCCTTTGATACCCTCTTTCACATCCAGCCCCGACTGAGTAAGGGAGTCCGCATTAAGTAAGTCTGGGCCATGAAGAAAGACACATTTTCCACCACTGAGTGGCCACTCTTGTTGAGGTCTTTGTCCCCACAAGAGAGTCACCAGTAAAGCAGGGGAGTGTTGCTGGTCGAACTTGTAAGCAGAAAATTGACTTGTCCTCCATCCTGAGCAAGTCTGATAAATAAATGCAGACAGTCTAAGGGAAGCTGAAATCTACCGCAGGAATCATTACAGCAGGCAAGACCTGCAGGTGGTAAATTTAGCAGGTGAAACTGTAAGGAGAGAAGATTTGCATCATCTTAGAGTATCTGCCCCCCCCAATATCCCAATATTCTTTGATATCTCCAGGACTTACAGCTAGACGTATTGACTCATTTATATTGGAAATGGGCAAGAAGAAGAAAAAAATTGTGACTTTATTGACAGAGAAGTCCGGCAGACACCCTGTCACTTGCCCCAATCAAGGTTGGCATGACCATCAATAGGTCATGCTGATGTAGCATGCTCCTCGTGGATACGGTGACAAGGGCTTGTCACTTCCGTGGGATTCTTCCCCTGTCTGATGAGTACTTGTCTAGTCATGTAAAAAAAAAAATCAGACAAAAACAAATTGAGGGATACTGTAAAAATCAGTAATCTTAAGCATAATCAAAAGTCACAAAAAGAAAGACTAAGAAGCTGTCAGGAGCCAGATGACAACTTAGGAATTGTGATGACTAAGTGCAATGTGGAGTTCTAGAAACAGACAACAGATATCCCGTGGGAGAAACTGAACAAGCCCATAGCTTAACAAAAGAGACTGGGCTCACAACTGTCCTTTGCACTAAAAGAAATTAACATTCGAAGAACCAGATGGAGAGGCCCCGTGATGCTTTCTGTCTACCTCTTCTATATACACAGGATTATATCAAAATAAAAAGTTTCAAAAATCGGAGGTACACCTTTTAGAAGATTCCCAGTGCGTTTGCTGGGGAAGAAATCTGGAAGGAGAAATGAAGGTTACTACGACTAGTAAAGAGTCCTGGGGAGCCGCTCAGTGGTTAAAGCCCTTACCGCGCAAGCAAAAGGACAGGGGTTGCTGTCCCCAGATCCCACGTAAATGCCGGGTGGGTATGGCAGCCTCAGAAAGTAGAGCAAGCTGGCTTGTCAACCCTATCAGTGAGCTCTGAGTTTGGCGAGAGACCCATTCTTGAGGAATGAGGTAGAAGAGCAATGGAAGATAATTCCCAATGTCAGCCCTGGGCCTCCACACCCATATGATGTGCATGTATTCATACATGCATGTACTCACACACGTGTGACCACACTCACATACATACCTGCATGTAACACATACATAGAAAAAGAAGAAGAAAAAGTCAAGAGGAGATAAGCAAAGGGCGGGATGGGAGCAAGGACAGCCGGAATCCCGAGAGCTCTCTAGACGCTACCTCAGTAAGCTCGGCGATGGTTTGGGTTCTTCCTTACATAAAGGTGTGGAAGGACACGTGCTCATATTGCCTTCAGCCTGTGGAATTATACAGGAATGACGTCATAGGTGATGATGTCATTTGTGGAGATGGGGGCGCAGGAGGAAGCGGTTTCAGGGGAACGTAAGCTCCATTTTAGGCCCGTGGGGTTTGGAATGCAGGTGGGCAACCTGCCTGTACCAGGCAACCAGATCTGGCAGGTTTCCTGGCTGAAACTACTGGGAGGAGTCATGTGTGTGCGGAAGGGGCCCGAGGGTCACCTCATGCCAGCGGTACTCGCAATAACCAAAATGGTAGGTATGATCCATCCGTCCTTCAACTCCTCAGTGGATAAGTAGACAAATGTGGTATGTCTGTACAGTGGTAAGTCTGTACAGCCTTAAAAAGGAATGTGGTTTTGATGTACGCTATAGCACAAAGACATTCTAAAAACGGGGTGCTAGGTGAATGAAGCTAGACAGGAAAGAGCAGATAGCATGCCACCCCACTTATTGAGTCATGGATAGGCACATTCATGCAGGCAGAAAGTAGATTAAAGGGTGCAAGAGTGGAGAGAGAGGCAAGTGGGAAGTTACTGTTGGGCACACCCAGAACTTCCGCTTAATGTCATGCAGAAATTCCAGAAGTGAACGTCAGTGACGGTTATCCTCATACAATGCTGCAGATTTCCTCAGTGCCACCAAACCGCAGGGAGGGGAGGCGGTAAACTGTGGCCCCATCTGACCCACCGTGTATTTTTATAAATAAAGATGTATTGGTTGGGGTTGGAGAGGTGGCTCAGTGGTTAAGCCTCTGCCTTGCAGGCAAAAGGTCCTGAGTTCGGATCCTAGACCCCACGTATAGACGCCGGGCAGAAGCGGGGGCGGCCTGCGTTTTCAGTCCTGGTAGGGCGGAGCCTGTGAATCCCAGGGCAGAGTAAACAAGGTGGAGGTGGAGGCGGTCCATGGTGGTTCCCGAATTCGCCCGTGGTTCTACACACACGCACGCACACACACACACACACACACACACACACACACACACACACACATATACACACGCACACACACGCACACATGCACAATTGAATAAATAATAAAAAGAAAAAAATTAAAAAAAGATGTATTGGAACACAACCACACCTATTATGTGTGTGCTGCTTGTCTGGAAGTTGAACCAACATCTGATTCCAGTGCCCACCCCCCAAGGGGACGGCTATTTCCTACTGTCCCAGGAAGTCCTTTTGTAGCCATGGACAGTCTCAGAATGCTTTGTGGGACCTGTCTAGGCAGAACCCAATGCTTGGTGGGTGCAGCCCACTTTAAAGCAGGACTCCTGTTATCTGCAAAGTAAGAGCTAATTATACCTGTGTGTTTCCAATGGACCTGTATCACTAACACTATCTCTGATGGGCTGTATTCACGGCGAGTCTCCTTCAGCAACTTCCCCGCCCCCCCACTCCTCACCCCCACCTCGTGTTCCTGGTGTTCCCAAGCCACTTGGATAGTCATGCTGAATTCAGTGAGAGTTGGCTCTTACTTCTCCAACTCCGTCCTGCCTCGCATGCGTCCTGCGGTCCCCAATGCTGGAGATTTTCTTGTCTTCACCTTCCTGCTTTACCTTTCCATCCCGAGAGTAAATTCCTCAGGTTGTTGGTTCAGACGCAGTGACTCAGAAATGACAGGAGGGAATTCAAGTGAATTCCCTGGTTCCCATGCACCCTTGTCCTTGCGACAAGCAGATACTATACTCTGGTGGCTTCTTCGCCCCCTCAGGGCTGCCTTTGATGATTCAGTCAAAGCAACAGGAAAGAGTTACATCCACCTAACTTGTTGATTGTACAGGTGTTTTAAAAAGTCACATCTCAGACAGGGCTGCCAAGTTGTACAGGTACATAATAGCTCTGCAGCTCCCAATCCCGGGACGGGCGAGGCCCTGGCTTTTGGGGGGGAGTTTCCTGGTTATCATTGCTGAAGCCCATCCCTGCCTCCTCAGTGGTGCCCCCCACACCCCCGTGCATACACTACTTACCTTGGAGCTTTACTTCATGAATGAGACCAGATGCCCACAGCTCCACATTGATCATTTCTGTCCCTCCCCTTTCTGCTTTCAGTTAAAGGCAGCCCCCCCCCCCAGCTCCCAGCTGGCTCCCGTCCCCTCCCCCCAGCCGGGAGAAGTTATTACATGAAGAGATCAGCTTACCAGTTTTCTTCAGAGAGCTCTGAGCGCCGGGTAGTACAGTGAAGGAGCGAGCCGGGGGAACCAGCCCGGTGCCTAGCGGAACTCCAGGCTAGAATCCCAAGACACAAGTGCATCTGCTAGCTGTTAGCGCTTGGCAGACGGACTTCTCCTCTAGGGTAGCTCTGACTCTGGGTAACAATGTTTGTCAGCTACCTGATATTAACGTGGTTCCACGTTCACACAGCACTGTTAGCAAGACCTGGGGGAGAGGTAAGCCGAATAAAATATCTTGTCAGAAGCTATGTTTTCGCCAGCATTAAAACTTGCCTTCTGTCTTACTAAGAGGAGTCAGGGAGTGGGAGTTTTGGGGTGTGCAAAGACTAATGCTTTTCTGTGACTTTTCGGGATTTGTCTGCCCTTGGGGAGAGGCAATCCATGTCAGAGTCCAGTCAGGAATCTGGTGGGACTGGTGCAAAACAGGGAAGGGACATTCTGTTTGGGGAATTGTTTTTCTGCTGCTGCACACAGACTGCATGCAAGAGGGATTGTTTTTCTTCTCTCTCTCTCTCTCTCTCTCTCTCTCTCTCATGTTGTTGTGCATGCATCTCAGAGGGCATCTATGTTTAACTTGCTATCTCAGGTATGAAGAAGGACATAGATAGTAGTGGGAGTGTCCCCATCTCTGCGCAGAAAGGCATGTTTAAAGGTCCGTGAGGACTATTTCATATTATTGGTTTAGCTCATGCGTCTGCTGGGTGCATTTTTGAACACCACGGGCACCTCCCCGAGCTAGTTTTTGATGTAGCCGGAGACTGAAAGCTGTATGGGGGTGATCATGGATCCTGGAAAGGGAATCGCTTCATCGCATCCACCCTCCCCTGTCAATTAGCCCCCCATAAATTTGCCTTCTCTCCTACTCCTTTACTCCTGCCTTAGACACAGGGTCTCAGCTGATTGAGGCCCGGGAAATGCAATCACAGCCCTTCTTCTCCTGCATCCTCTTTGAAAAGCCCCATGAATGAATGTGGATCTTTTTACAGCTCCGAAAGCCTAATGTAATCACTTTCCCTTTCGAAGTGTGGAAGCCAGGGCGCTCCCTAGCCCACGCCGCAAGGCTGCTGGTAGCTGCTGCCGCTTACTGCTCTGTGCAACAGATGTGTTGCTTCCAGGCGATCATTTGTCGAAGGCTTCTGACCTGTTAGTTTACCAGTCTCCTCTGTGCTACAGATATGCTGCTGGGGGGATATGGGGGGGTCGAGCTCTCAAGTGGGAACTGGTGTGTGTGGTTTAGTGGTCCTGAAGGCTTGAGAACAGCCCCTTGCCCTCTAGTTATCCTTGAAGTTTCCAACTTTCCTATCGATTTTTTTTTTTTTTTGCTATGCCAAGTGGGTGACAAATGGGGCCAGCAGCACAGCCCCCGAGCACTTGAGCAGGCGAGAGAGGAAAGCTCATATGGAAAGTATTTCTATCACCACTGCTGGCACACACGGTCAGGGGAGACCCTCGTCCGAGCAAATCACAGCGCCTCAGCAGCTCCTCCGGGGCGCGCCAATTACTCTTTATTAACAGCTAGGCAGAAGGCGGCTTCGGTTACCTGCCTACAGCTGGCTCCCGGGGAGGACCACTCTGGAATGTGTGCCCCCTCCCCAGCCTCGAGTCTCACCCCTGCGAGGTGAAAGGATCTGCTTCACCTCCCAGTCTGCCAAGCAAGGGAGACATGAAAGGGGGTGACATAAGTTCACTCCAATCATGACACTGATCAGAAAGCCCCCTCACTCGCTGGGGGAGAGGGGGGCAGGCTGGGCTCCTCGAGGTCAAGTGTGTGTGCTCAGTAGGAATGCTTAGAAACCCCACAGAAGCCACAAGATGCCTGCCCTTCCGCCACAGGCTCTGCAATGCGATGCTGTATACGGAGAGTCTCGTGCCCTTTCTCCTCTGTTTCTCCAGTGTGTGTGCGCGCGTGCATGTGTATGTGTGTGTGTGTGCGTGTGTGTGTATGTGTGTGTGTGCAGCCATGCATACATGTGTATACATCCACATGAGTGTGCATATGTGTACATATTATGTGTGGATTATACATGTGTATGTGTGTGAATGTGTATGTGTGTGAACGTGTCCATGTGTGTGAGTATACATACATGGTGTACATATATGTGAGTGTACATGCATGATATATGTAAAGTGCATGTAGTGTGTATACATGTGTGTGCATTTATGCATATGTGTATATATGTGCATGTCTGTGCGTGGTATACATGTGAGTGTGTGTACCTATGCATGTGTATACATACATGTGAGTGTATGCATATGTGCATGTGTATACATGCATGTGAGTGTGTGCATGTATGTGTATAAGTGTACTGAGTTTCTCTGTGTTTGGCTCCTTCTTGCTCCTAGGAGACCATACAGTTAAGATTCCTTTCCTTGTGCTGGAAATGCATTGATGAATAAAAGAACACAAGTGCGAGGCTGTCCCTCCCTCTTTAAGAGGCGCTTTGAAGAATGGGGCATTTATTTCTAAGAGCCCCCCTTTTACTGCCATGTTACTTATAAAACTTGCCCGTAAACATGTGGTGACGTCCCTAAGTCACCTCAACTTTCTTCTGCTCTGCCTGCCAGCCGCTTTTCTGGCAGGTTTTAATTATCTTCCATTGGACATTCTTTTAAAAACACAGGGGCAAAGGAAGAAAGAGGAAACAGGCGTCCTGCACCTCGGGCTGCTGGGCTGGCCGGTTCTCAGCCCCGGGCTACAAGCCAAGCAGCAGACCTGGGAGCAGTTCAGGGGAACAGCGCCTGTCTCAGGTGTGAGGTCCTAACAGATAGCTGGGGGCTGCAGGTGGGGAAGACCCATTGGCATCCTGAAACAGTCCTGTGGGCTCTGTGGGCACTGTGGGCACCAGCCCACATCATGCAAGGCTGGAACAGCCCAGCCTTGAGTTACCATGTGATTCAGAGAAGAGCTGCCGTTGCCGCCTGTATGTCAAGATCTCGGAGGTCATCCTGCTGGGGATGAGGTCAGAGAAGTAGCTGTGCCCTTCCCAGTGACCCTGCCCACTACACGGCTGTGAGCTCCACAGTAGACTGGAGAGGAGCCAGGATCTGGTGCCATGTGGCGAGTGGGCAGCGCCAGGATCTGGGTGTGATATGGCGGGGTGGGCAGCGCCAGGATCTGGTGCCATGTGGCAGGGTGGGCAGCGCAGAGCCTTCACCTGCTTTTCTGAGCTTGTACTCACTTTCTCCTGGGAGCCCAGTAAGACCCCGTTGCACCGAGAAAGGAGGCAGGAGGGGCAGCTAGAAACCCACTAGGTTCCGAATGTGACAAGATAAAGCCCTAGAAGTGAGGTTTAATTCAGGGGGAGCAATCTGGCAAAACCTGTCCAAATTAAAAATAAATATCTTGGGTGCTAATGGGGTTTCTTTTTGCACTGAGAAAAATGCTTCGCAATCAGATAGTAGTGATGGTCGCACTATTTTACAAGTATAATAAAAACCGCTGTGGGGCTGGAAAGTGTCCTCACTACACACATCTACACACACATGCACTCACACACCTATACCCATACATGCCAAAAATTAATAATAAAAATAAAAGCTACTGAATTATACTCTCTCTTTGTCTCTATCTATCTGGTTTGAACCTAGGGCCTTATGCATGCTAGGTATGCACTCTACCACTGAGCTATACTTCCAGCCCCAAATTGTACATTTTGAGGAAAATCTTTGTGTGTGTGTGTGTGTGTGTGTGTGTGTGTGTGTGTGTGTATGTGTTGGCATGCGTGTATGAGTGTGCGTGTTGGCATACATGTATGAGGAGTGTGTGTGTTGGCATGCATGTGGTTTAATATTAGATATCTTCTCAGTTCTTTTCATCTTAGCTGTTGAGACAAGGTCTGTCGCTGAACCCGAAGCTCTCCAATCGGCGAGGCTGGGTAATCAGCAGGCCTAGGAATCCTGTTTCTGTCCTCACAGTGCTGGGGTCTCAAGCAAGCACTACTACTCCCAGCTTCTCACGTGGGCATAGCAATCCGATGCCAGGTCTCCACACCTGCATGGCAAACCCTCTACCAGCTGAGCTATCTCTGTACTCCCGAAAGAGCACATTTGATGGGCATGGCATTTTTTGAAATTAAAAAAATAATAATTATTAAGTATCTTTTTGACCCAGTCTGTCTGGTAAGAAAAGCAAGCTGCAGAACATTGTATAAGAATGCCCCTTGGAGTGTGCATGATAGGCGGGTTCACAGCAGACCTGCTGTGGGAGGGCATAAAAGATGGGGGAGGAGGAAAGTGGGTGTGAGAGGCTGGAGAGCAGATGCTGACAATAGGAAAGGTCTGCATTAGGGTTAATCACACAGGCACCCTGGTCTGCCATAACCCAATGTGCCAAACCCCCAGTGACAAGGCAGGCGCTCAGCATGAGCCACAAGGTCTGTGCAGGACAGCGTAGAGCAGTCCTGCAATCCACTGGAAGCTCACCCCAAGGTCACATCCCCAGATGCCAGTCGAGAGCCAGCCCTGCATGCAGGTTCATGATGGGGCCAGTAAGTGTATTAGTCAGCATTCCCTAGAGCCACAGAATCAACAGACTGAATATATAAAAAGAGAATTTATTGAACTGGCTTATGAGATATGGCCGAGACAGTCCAACAATGGCTGCCAGTAGCTGCTCAGTCCAATAGGCCAATGGGTAATACTGAAGGCTGGGGGATTCCTGGAGAGTCCAGAGTCACGTTGAAGATTTGGAGGGTTGAAGAAGTGAAGAAGTGAGGGGGGGCGGGAGGCAGGAGGGAAGAGAGTTTTCTAATATAGCTTCGGAGAGTCTCTCTTCAAAGTCTTCTGTTCTATGGTTCCTTTTATCTGGTCTGCTACTGGGAGGATCCAATCAGATCTAGGGCTGGTCTTGGTATTGTAATATATTGATCTGGATAATCTCTTCAGGTAGTCTGACAGCTGATCTTAGTTAATGCCAGGTGTGGTCAAGTTGACACCCAGGATTAACTGTCACAGTTGGATTTGCTATACTGACTTCCCTGGCAGGTGGGTGGGAGAGGGACAGACAATGTTCCAGAGGAGACATCTACAGAGCCCCAAGGTCAGAAAGTCATGGCCTGTGGAGGAAACCAAGTTACATGGGGGGGGGGCGGCAGAGCTTATGGCAATCATTTCCTCAGAAGTTAGTCAAGTTAGGGGAGGAGAGTGGTTTTAGTCTGGCAATCCTGAGTTGTCTGCAAACGCAAGCACAGGGTCATTACCTTGAACTTGAGTGATTGTCAATGTTTGGTTTGCCCTGGTTCCACCTTCCTTTCTCTTTCTGATGTCTAAATTTTATTCATGTGTGTATGTGTTTGTGAGAGAGAGAGAGAGACAGACAGACAGACAGACAGTGCAAGCTTAAACACACACGGAGCTCCAAGTACAATTTTCAGAAGCTGATTTTCTTTTTCCACTATGTGTGCTCTGAGAATTGAACTTTGGAAGTCAGGCTGGTGCTGTAGACACCTTTACTGCTGAGCCATCTCAATGGCCCTTGATGTCTGCATTTAAAACAAAACAAAAAAAAACAAACAAAACACTGTGTGCTGCTAACTTGATAATCATCGACCTCAATTTGAGCCTTGGTCTGCTGTTTCTGGCCATACCACTTTTATGTTTTTTTTTTTTTTTAAAAGCAGGAAATAAATATAAAGAATCAAAGTTTGGAAAGTGTCTTCTTAGGTTTGCCTCACAAGCATATGAGCTTCAGTCTCTTGAGTACTAAAACTGTGGGCGCACACCCCACTGTGCCCAGCAAGGCTTCCTCTTCAACCTCAGTGCCTCTATTCTCTTCCAAAACTGTGGTCCACGGTTGGGTGTCATCTTTCTAGAATCATCCCTATATATTTATCAGTGGTCCAAGGACCACTTTTAGAAGTTGGGTCTCTTCTTTCTCTGTGTGTTTGCCTATGACTTGTAAATGATAGCAAGGGTTTTTTTTTTTTTTTCCTTCTCTGAAACACGCACCTCTTGTTTTCGCCTGCTGCCCTATTCCAATGACTAGGTCCTCCTTCATGCTGCGCAGGGCTAGAGCAATGAAAGCCATTTTTCCTGACCCCGTTTGGATTTCACAAGAGAATGTTTCTAATATTTCCTCTCGGAGTGTAAAGCCGCTGCCAAATATTTTAGAGAGATAAACTTTTTCCAATTATAAGTTCCTTTTCTGAGCTCTTACCAGGAACAGTTGTTGAATTTTATCAAGCATTTGCCTTCATCAAAATGCTCATGAGTTTTACCCTCTGATGCATTTAACACCATGGGTTATATTTGCTATGCTGGATTAACTTCCTATTCTTGGAAGTAGCTGTCTAATAATTTACTCACTCAATTTGATTTATTCATTAAATTTGCTACCAGATAAGCTTTATGAATATTTCATTTTTTCCCTTCTTTGTAAATACATGTCATTGGCTCGTGTCTATCTTTTATTGTGCTAGGCCAAGGTTTTGAGAATTTTGTGAGATAAATTCAGAAGATTTTCATTTTTTCATATGCTTCGAAAGAGCTGAAAACAGAGGCAATAGCTTCTTTTTGCAGAGGAATAGCCTTTGAGTATTGGAATACTTTTTAAAAAGTCTCTCGTTCCAAAAAAAGGTGTGCTGTTTAATGTGTGTAGGAGAATTGTATAATATGTAAACAAGTTATAAAGCAGAATAACAGAACAAACAGCTGCAAACACGTTGCCTAACAAAAGAAATCAGACATTTCCCACCCCATTGACCGGTCCCAAGTGCTTCCTCCCCTCACTATTTTCTCCCTCCCCTCTCTCAGAAACAGACTCATGTCATTGGGGGGGGCTGTGTGTGTGCATGTATACATGTATGCATGCAAGTGTGCATGGGTGTTTGTGTGTGTGCATGTATATGTGTGTGCATGTAAGTGTGCATGGATGTGTGTGTGTGTGCTTGTGTGTGCCTGTGTATATATGTGTGCGTGCAAGTGTGCATGGGTGTTTGTGTGCAAGTGTGTGCATGCATGTGTTTGTGTGTACATAGTGTATGTCTGCCTGTCTGTGTGCGTGCAAGTGCGTATGCATACGTGTATGTGTTTGTGTGTGTGTGTATGTGAAGACACATGCATGTCGGAACACACATGTGGAGACAGAGAACAACCCACAGGTGCCGTCTATCGCCTTTCCACCCTGTTTGAGATCAGGTCTCTCCTCCATTGTCTTCTGGAGATTCTTACCTCTCTGCCTCTGATTTCCACAGGAGCGTTGGGACCATGGGCACCTTCACCACCGCATCCAGCGTTTACGTGGTTCTAGGAACCCGAACGCAAGCAGTCAGGCTTGTGAGACAAGCACTTTACCCACCGAGCCATTGCCCAGCTCCATGTCTGGGTTTATAAAACAGCATCATATGTATATGTCTCTAAAGATGTCGACATGAGGCATCTTCCTTTACCGTATCATTTTCCACCTTACATTTTGAGGCTGAACCCAGAACTAGCTGATTCAGCCTAGCTAGTCTTGCTGGCTAGCTTACCCTGGGGGTTTCCTCTCTCTGTCTCCAACTGCTAGGATTACAGGAGGCTGCCACACCCTCCCCCATCCTGCATCTTGTGGGGACTGGGGGGTTCCAAACCCAGGTCCTCATTCTTGCCTGGCAACCACTTTAACAGTGGCGCCATCTCCCCAGACCTGTGCTGTGTTTCTACGCACACAGACCCATCACGCATCCTCATTTGCAAAATGTCTATTATGTGTGTTTCCCAGTTTTAAGTTCTCGTCCTTATTGTTTTCCTCCAAGTTAGAGTTTCATTATACATTTGGACAATGAGTTCTTGGCTTCCTATTCCATGTGATTTTCCCCAGTAGCTCGTGTTAACACTTTATAGCATCTTTTGCTGAAACCTTCTGTTTTAGTGTGTTTAAATGTATCAGTTTCATTTCTTTATGTTAACACTCTGCTTCATGCCTAAGAAATATTGCTCCCAAAGTCAGAGAGATACTCTCTGATATTATTTCCCATTGTGAAAATCTTGTCAGACATATGAAAAATTTTATTTAAATAAATTTTTAAGTTGCTTATCACACATAAGCTTTTGTACACGTACACATTGCTAAGTATGTTCCCCTCATGCTCTTACCCTCCCTTTGCTCCCCCTTCTCCCCTCCTGTTGGTCCCCTTTTCCTTCCTAGACATATTACTCCTATTTTCATGTCATATGTGTATGTATTCTAGACACATATGCACATATACACATTGTATCTAGACATATATGTATCTAGCCTATATGTGTTCTATGTAGATGAATATGTAAGTTCTATGTAAACACATGTATGTAGTCTATGCAGGCAAATGTATATATGTAGACACATGATATACATGTAGTCTATGTAGGCACAGATATATTCTATACAGGTATTCTAGGTAGACACATACATGAATATATGTTCCATGTAGGCACATATATGTATATTCGTGTGTTCTATGTAGACACATATATGTATATATGTACTCTATGTAGACTTTCTGTGCCTACATAGACTCTTGGAACCACAAATGAAAGAAAACATAGTATTGTTTTGTGTGATTGGTTTAATGTGCTCAATTCATTTTCCTGTATACTGTTTTAATTTTACTGTATTCTAATTTGCCCCATATTGACAGAACTGTTGATTAAGTAGTTTTTTCTTTACATCACATGTATAATGTGCATTCAGTCTCTGTGTTTCCCCTTTGCTGTCTCCATGCTATGTAATACAGATTCTTGATTAAAACAGCCCCATAGTGAATCTCCACCTGTGGAATGAGCTTCTCTGCCCTATTTCCTGTGCCTGTCAAAGCTATTCATGGCCATTTGCTTCCTAACAAAATTTGAAGTTATTTTGTCAGTTTCCCTTGGAAATCCTCGAGGAAATTTTATCAGAATATTGAATCTACAGGTCAATGTGAATGTGAGAACACTAACATCATTCTAAGAAGATAAATTTTTTATTATTTATCTTGGGCACACAAGTGTGGAAGTCAGAGGGCATCCTGTGGTAGCTGGGTCTCTCCTACTATGAGGGAATCCGGGGATCAAATTCAGGTTGTGAGGCTCAGCAGCAAATGCCTTTACCTGTTGATCGGTCTCTCTGATCCCAGTACAGCATTTTAATATTGAGTTGTTCCAGCCACAAGCATAGTATAAGCTTTATATCAATTCAAGTCTTCTCTGAATTCTTTGACTTTCTACGTAAAAGACTTGCAGGTCCTTAGGTTTATTCCTCCCTCTGTTGATGCAACTGGTTTTCATAGATCCTTAACATTATTTTCCTGTTTGTTGCCGATGCTGAGAGCAAAATGATTTCATATGCAAATGACTTGCTAAATTCTTTAAATAAATTTTATGTTGGAGCTTTTGTAATTTCTGAGCGCATGATGATGGTCTCTGGAAATAATGATCATTTTGGCTTTTCGCCTTTCCAGTTCTTATGTGTTGCCATTAAAAATAGCTCATTGTAAATTTTTTGTTATCTGCTCTATTGGTTATATAAGCCCTTTTCTAGGCCAATTCTGCCAACATGTCTTTTTTTGCATATGTAAATGTGTATGTGTATGTGAGTGTGTGTACCCAAATATGTCACTCTGTGTGTGTGTGAGTGTGTGTGTGTGTGTGGGTGTGTGTGTGTGTGTAGAAGAAGGCACTATGTGTACCTGTGGAGGCTCAAGGGTGACACTGGAAATCATTCTAGATTGTTCTATCTCCTTATTGTTTTGCTCTGAACTTTGCCATCCAGGGCCCAAAGTGCAGGCTGCCCCCATTTCCTCATTGGTGGTGTTTTTACGTGGGATTTGGGGATCTGAACTCAGGTCCTTTTGCTTGTGAAACAAAGGTTTTACTTTGAACCATCTCCCCAACCTCCAAGATGTCTAAGTTTTAATCATGACTAGGTATTGAAGCCAACCTACTTTTTCCACATCTGCTGACATAATCACTTGGTCTTCTTGCATCAGTTTGTCAGTGCGATGAATTACTACTTTTGTTCCATATTATAGAATCTGATATAGTATTTTCCTTATTATTATTCAGGCTTAAACCTAAAAAATCATTAGGACCTATTCATTTTGTATATGAGAAAATAAATACAGAGGGTGGCTTTTTTTCCTAATCCAAATTTAACTTTGAACTTGGTTGTAGCATTGTCGGAAAAGATGGTGTCTGTGATCCTAAGGTTTTAAGATTTGTTGCTATATGGCTTATTTTATGGACATTCCTTTGGTAAACATGCCACTTGTTACGTGAGGAAAATGTTCATTTTGATGTATGTTCTTGACCAAATGGTACAGGAAAGATCTGTGTACAATTATGTATTTGAGTGAGTGTGTGAGGGTGTGTTTGTTTGTTCATGCACCTACACGTCACAGTGTATGCACCCATACATGTCACAGTATGTGTCTGCATGCACCTATACATGTCACAATGTATGTGTGTGTGTGTGCATCCAAACATGTCACTCTGTGTGTGTGTGTGTGTGTGTGTGTGTGTGTGTGTTCATGTGTTCATGCACCTATGCATAGCACAATGTGTGTGGGAGTCAGAGGACAGCTTGCAGCAGTCATTTCTCTCTTTCCACAGTGTGCAAAGGTTGTCCAGCTTGGTGACAAGCGCCTTTTCCCCTGTTGCTGACATAAATACATGCCCAAAGCGGGGTAGAGGAATAAAGGGTCTATTCTTGGCATATGGTTTCTGGTTGCACCACATCATCCCGGCCGGAAAGGTCCTAGCAGTGCCAGGAGCTACCCCACAGCCACAGGACGAGTGGAGAAAGAAGTAGACACTCTAGCTTGCCAGTCTGCCACAGCCAACCAGTTCTGACTCCGTCTTACCCAGCTCCCCAGAGAATGGCCCTGCCCCCGCCATGGGCCGAGTGTGATAATTAGTTAGATAATCTCCCATGGGCTGGCTCAGGGCTAGCTTTAACACAAATAATTCTTCACAGGGGCCTAAAGATCCATTTCTCAACTGGCAGGTTGACACTGTGTCAGCTGGAAGACCTGCCGAACCATCACTGGCCATGGGGCAGGGATGTTAAGATGATTATTTCAGTTTCTACAAACAGTGAGAACAGGCCGTGTTTGTCTCCAACTTCTGGTTTGTTTCACTAGCACCGTGCTCTGCAGCTCTGTTCACATTGCAGTAAATGAGAGGTTCCATTTCTTTCCAGCTGAAGAATACTGTGTATGCCACATTTTCTTTCTCCATTCGGCCATGCCTGGATGTCTTTGCCAATTCATATCGTAACCCAGAATAAGGTTCTACATTGCGTTGGCTCACGCCTTCTATATCTTTGCTGATGTTTGTCTGTCTTTTGATATTTGAGGGAAATACATTAAGATGTCCTACTGGCTTCTTTGCCGGCCTGTGTGGGGTTGGGGTGGGGCCACCTGGGGTCAGGTGGGGGTCTCCGAGGTCATTCCCACAGTGGTCTTGTCTTCTAATAACCACTCCTTCCTTACAGTCCCTCGTGATTATTGTACCAGTCGCTTCTGAGTTTAGAACTTTTTGAAAATAGCCTGTCTTGGTAACCTCTTCTCTTCTGCTTCGGTTTCTTGCCAACATAAACTTTCTGATGTTGAGAAATTTAGCAGTCTTTTGTCTGCTGATCATATCCTTTCTTGTTTTATAGTTGTTTCTACCCATGTGTCTTTCATGCCACTCCAAGGGAACTTTGGAAAGGAAAGAGGGAAACAAACACCTTTGCTCTGTCCACCATCTGACCCCTTAAAACTCGTATGTGTCCCTTTCCTTTTTCCCCAAACAAAAGCTCATCAGCCGAACAGCTTTTCTAAACCTCTGTTATCTCATCTATAGAATGGGGCTATAATATTAATCTCAGTAATGTAAAGGGGGCATTAATGGCAATGTGGGCTGGAGAAGTGGCTCAGGGGTTAAGCCTCTGCCTTGCAGGCAGAAGGTCCTGAGTTCGGATCCTAGACCCCACGTATAGACGCCGGGTGGAAGCAGGGGCGGCCTGCGCCCTCCTAGTAGGGCGGAGCTTGTGAATCCCAGGACAGAGTAAACAAGGAGGAGGTGGAGGCGTCCATGGTGGTTCCCGAATTCGTCTGTGGTTCTACACACACACACATACATACACACACTGCGCACACACATACATGCACAATTGAATAAATAAAAAAAATTTTAAATAAGATGTGGCAATGAAAGTGCTTTGTAAGATATACAAAGTTTTATACAAATGTGAAAGGCAGCTTTTAGACGTTCCTTCACCTTTCCTTTTGTGTAGCTGTTTTAGGGGAAAATGACTAGATGTGGACTGGACATCATTAAAGTCTCTAACAAAGTTTTGTTTGCAATGTTTTGGGAATATGCAGACGAACAAACTATTGAGTGTGTTAGTAGAAAGTCACCTCTTTGGGAGGCTCCGTCAGTAAAGTGCTTGTTTGCAAGCAGGAGGACCTCAATTCAATACCCAGAACTTGTGCAAAAATGCCAGGCATAGTGGTGCACACTTGTAATCTCAGTGCTGGTGGGTGGACTCAGGAGGGGCCCTGGGGCTCATAGGCTAGTCAGTCTAATGGAAATGGGCCAATGGGAGACTCTGTATCAAAGGAGGTGGACGGTTTCCTGAGGATGGCACCTTAGATCGTCCTCCAGCCTCCACTGCCACATACATGCACATATGTCCCTTGCATACATGTGCTCTCTCACACACATTTGCCTCGTCATGCACACACATGTGTACATGCACACACATGCCCCTTACACATACATGTGGATATGTACATACAGTCCTCACACTTGCAGTACAAGCGTCTTATCCAGTGAGCCACATCCCTAGCCCCTTCCTACCTGTTTTCATTTTCCAACATTTAACCAGCTCTGAGCTAAACTCAGTGACTATGTCTTGAGTATAACCATGTATAAGGTTTTGTTCTTATGCAGAAGAAAAGTAAAACCAACTTGCTTTCTGAATAGAAGTAGTGTTAGGTGTTTAATCTCTCCTATTTTTTATATTGTGCTATTGATTCATACTCAATTAGGCATTTCTGCATTTAAAATAATTTATTTTTTTACTTAGTCCTATTTGCTGGTTCAGCATAATACATACATTTTTTTCTTTAGCCTCAAACATTAATGTGAATCGACAGAAAAAAATCCCAAAGTTTCAACCCAAGCTTATTTAAGGAACAAAATGAGCAATTTGTGTAAAAGAGGAGTGGTTTGTATTGGAATGGACTGAAGTCTGCCTGTTTATGTGCATTTTATCATGTATGTGGGGGGACACGTTTGCTGATATATGTGTATTTGTGTGTGGAGCTAACATGTATGCTGACGTTGCATATTCATATGTGTGTAGACACACGTGTGTGCTGCCGTCTGAGTACTATTCACATGCATGTGGGTGAACATTTGTGCTGATGTAGTCTTATTCACATGTGTGCTGATATATGTGTATTCACGTGTGTTGACACGTGTGTGTGCTGGTGTATGTGTATTCCCATGTGCATGGGTGCACACATGTATGCTGACGCACCACATGCCTGTGCGTGGACCTGTGGAGTCCAGAAATTGACCTCTGGTGGCCTCTTCAGCCACACTCCATTTTTATTATTAAGATGGGGTCTCTTGGTTGAACCCGGAGCTCACCATTCAGGCAGGCTAGCTGCCCAGCTTGCCCTGTCTCTCCCAGGTACTGGGATTCTAGTCAGCTGCCACATCTACCCAGCTTTTACGTAGGTTCTGGGGATCTGAACTCTGGTCCTCACACTTGCAGTACAAGCATCTTATCCAGTGAGCCACATCCCTAGCCCCTTCCTACCTGTTTTCATTTTCCGACATTTAACCAGCTCTGAGCTAAACTCAGTGACTATGTCTTGAGTATAACCATGTAGAAGGTTTTGTTCTCAGTGCTGTGGAATTCACTAGGAGACAAGACAACCCTGCCCCATTCCAAAAAAAAAATCAAACAAACTTCTGAAGGCCAGTACTACGAAGACAGTTGGTGAGGACCAACGTGTAAGTTGCTTTCGTGGGATTGGGAGCAGCCCTATGGAGAAAGTAACATTTGGGGAATTCTTAGACGTCCCACGGGCAAACTCTGGGGGAGACTTTCCAAGCCTCGGGAGCAATCTAGACAAAGAAAGTATTAAGTTGGGAAAGGTAAGGGCATTGCTTAGGCAGTGGCGATTCTTTTCTTGGCGGAACATTAAGTCCACATAGTCAAAAGTAATGCAGCCAGGATGTGTTGTTCAAAATACACTTTCAGCCTCTAAAGAAAAGACAGAGGCGTTTTTTGTGGCCAAACATACCAATTTTTGTAAATGTTCCATGGGAGCTTGTAAAGATACACTTTACATTTGTATTATAAATGTAGACGTGTGTAATATGTGGGCATCCTTCCATATAATTATACCATTCCTTTCTTCTGTTAGGGTATGTTCTTACATTTCCTGGGTTCTATAAGAACTCACTAAAATTAAATGATTTCTGAAATGTGTTCCAACTTTAAAACTCTCTGCATCTGAGATCGAATGACCAAATTGCAAATGCAGACCATGAACCCACCTCCTCCCTCAGCATAGTGTTAATGTGCTCTGTATGGAAGGACATTAACCCCAAACCCCATGGGTTTCAAGGTACCCAGAGCTGAGTTCAAATCTCTGGTCCTCCATGTTCTTGTTTAGATAGGCCTAGAAACTCCATTAAGCATCTGTGAAGTGAGAGAAGTTTCGAGAAGACTGTGGAGATAATCTCTATAGTGTGTTTGATGTAGAACAGATGCTAAGGTAGCATCTAGCATTGCTGTAAAAAATGATGTCTATTATTATTTGAACATGAAGTGCTCCCCTCCACACACACACAAATACTTACGCACTGAAGCTTAGGTCCTTATCCACAGGTGCTGTTTTGGAAGGTTCTAGAAACTTTAACATGTGGCTAAATAAGGAATTAAAGGAAGGAGGACATGGGGCAGGTCCTGGAGGGTGTCTTGTCCCAGGCTTTTTTCTGTATCTTTCCACTTCCTGCCAACAGGAAGATGAAGTCCCTCTGCCACATGCCCCACCTCCACCACAGTGGACAGGACCCTTGGATCAATGAGCTGAAATAAATCTTTCTTCTTTTAAATTGTTCTCTCAGGCAGTTTGGTAAAAAACAAATAAATGTAACTTGTAGAATCTCTCCAGACTAGTAAAAGGGTCTCAGTCAGTCAGGCCAGGGGGATTGTGACATGTCACAGAGGGAGATTTGTCCAGTTACAGCTGGATGTAGGCTGACAAGACGGCTCTGTTGGTGAAGAGTTTACCTCTGCAATATGATCCTCAGAATCTATGTTTAAAAAAAAAGAAAAAGACAGTAGTGCCTGCTACAAGACAAACATTCTTTTCCCTCAAGCCAATAATGTTACCTATTTTGTCAATTTATTATTTTTGATTTTTAATTGAGAATTTAACATATATATTAAATAGTTTTATGTCATTCCCCTGAAAAAAAAAAAACAACCAACCGACAAACAAACAAACAACAAACAAAATCCAAGTGTGTTGGCATGCAGTTATAATCCCTGCATGGGAGAGGTAGAGGTAGGCCGATCCCTAGACCTTATAGCCCAGCCAATGATTACTCAGCAAGCTCTAGATCAGTAAGAAAATATACGGTAGGGGATAGCATATGGCTCAGTGGGTAAAATGTTTGCTGTACTAGCATGAAGACCCAAGTTCAAATCCCCAGAACACACACACACACACACACACACACACAACATGCACACATACACATACACACACACACACACACACACGCACACACACACACACACACACACACACACACACACGCACACACACACACAGAGAGAGAGAGAGAGAGAGAAGGTAAAGTGAGTGGGACAAGGGGGTTGTCTATAGAGTTAGGGGAGGGACAAGCAGTCCCAAGAATAAAAAAAAAAGAGAGATGAGAGATCCAAGAGAGAGGAGGGTTATCCCAAAGAACTCAAAACGTGCTTCCAAATTCCTTGCCCATGTCTGAGGCTCCGAAGGAAGAGAAAAGGGAACTATCAGGGTTCCGTCAGATGAAAAGGCAGGGATGAACTATTAAGGGAGGAGAAAGAGCCCAAGTGGAATCCCTCAGCTATTGCAAACTGTTGCAGTTAGTGACGGAAAAGGTAAGGTTTCCACTGCAGAAGAGTTCCACTGAGACTCAGGTATAAACACTCTTTTCCCTCAAGCCAAGAAGCCGTTGAACACTGACTGCCCACCTCTGGAGTCATCTTCAGAAAAGGACCCTCCGGGCTCATCCTGTGGAACACCCCCCATTCATTTACATACAAGACACAGAGGTCGAGTAAGGTTTCATGATGTGCCCACATCCCTGGTGTGGCTCAGCTCCGCGCCGGAGGGTGAAGGGGTGAGGAATCAGCGTTATCGTCACTGGGCAGTCATGGCGTGTGAGTCTTTGGGGTGAGTGAAAGGTCAGGGTCACTTGGGAATGTTAGTGATGCTAAATCACTCGTATTTAAACCCAGTACATTAAATGTGCCTGCAGTTACCTGTACAAGATCTCGTCTATATGCGGTGTGTCAGTATGTGATGTGTGACTCTATAGTCATGGTTAGATTTGAGCATCACCCATCTAAGTATGATAGAAGGTGGCGGCAGAGGAGGAAAAAGATGGAACCAAATCTCTATCTTCATCACCCCACACATCCATTCTAGAAGTCAGGCAGGATTCTGAGTGGTTGGCACAGATCATTGGGTCCAAATCAGACAAGGATCCTGACTTCACATCTTTCTTGCCCATAAAAGTACACCAGAGAAGCGGGGTCCTAGAGGTGATGGTAGGTCTAAAGTCTGTAGCTCTTATCCCTGCCTATTCCAAGTCCCATCTATGCCAAGATACCTGAGTGCACCCCCCTCTGGTCTTGGGGTGCCATCTTCTTTAGCACATTCCATAACATCAGTCTTACATCTAGTTTGCCTTCAGCTGCTGTGTGAGCAGTTTTTCCTGTGAACATCTGCTCTCCGGGCGAGCCTGGCAGTACCCACACCGTCCTTTGGTGCAGAGGACAGAACAGGAGATGTATGCATGCATGCATGCAACATGCACGGGCCTTGCTGGACCTTTACATCACACTGGGACAGAAACTGCTGACGTAGCTTTGAGGGACACCTGTCAGAGACACGAGGCACAGCACAGTTTTTTTTTAATTTTTTTTATTATTTATTCAATTGTGCGTGCATGCGTGTGTGTGTGTGTGTGTGTGTGTGTGTGTGTGTGTGTGTGTGTATGTGTAGAACCACGGGCGAATTCGGGAACCACCATGGATGCCTCCACCTCCACCTTGTTTATTCTGCCCGGGGATTCACAGGCTCCGCCCTACCAGGACCAGAAACACAGGCCTTCCCCGCTTCCGCCTGGTGTCTATATGTGGGGTCTAGGATCCGAACTCAGGACCTTCCGCCTGCAAGGCAGAGGCTTAACCCCTGAGCCACCTCTCCAGCCCCGCACAGCACAGTTTTGTCGCAGGTCCCCTAGCAAAAAGCTACCCCAGGTATCTGTAACTGGCGCTTCAGGTGGCAGAGACCCCTTAGCACTGTGTAGGCTGCGCATTTGGAACCATACCTTCTCTCCAGTGCTCTGGAAAACCCATCCAAAGGCAACTGAAATCCCAAGTGTTATTGAAAACATGTAGGCACTGTATATAAGCACTCCAGGGTTGCCAGATGAAGGGTATCCTCTATGAAGCATTTTGCTGATTAATAGGATTCTGAGTCAAGGCAGTAAAGCCAGATGATACAAGCCATAACGGTTAAGCCGAATTATAGAATCATTTTGGCCCTTAAGAAAACAAGCACATGGAAGTCGAAAGGCAATCGAGGAAAGTGACGACTGCATATTTTAATCGTCTCTGCATAACCTGGTCCTGATCTCCTTGATTTAGAGGATGTCTGTCCGTGTCCTTGAGAGACGCAGCTTTGTTTTGGACAAGCAGCGCGTCCTGGCTGCCTGCCAACCAGAGATCCCTTCTTCCTCATTACTGTTCCCGTCGCCAATAAATTCTGCATCTGATGAGCAAGCGCTTCACCCATGTGGCAAATACACGTGACAACTCCACCACATGCCGGCCCCCAGAGGGGCCATTGGACTCGCAGGTATTTGGTGGGGGGAGGGGGGCAGCCCTGGCTTGTTAAGGCGGAGGACTCTCCATCATTAGTCTTGGCTGATTTGCCATTGGCCAGTCATGTGGTACATTTAGCTTTCCTTCATTTTCCTTTTTTCAATTTTTCATTTTTCATTTTTCAATTAAAGAATATAGTTCGGGCCACCTCCCAAACTAGATTATAGCCAAGAATTCTGCTTCCCAGTTTAGAAAACTAGGAATGTGTTCTGGGCTGTGTCTCCCCAATTTTTGTCTCTTCAGGAAGCTGTAAGGATGAGGTTCTTGGCTGCCACCATATGTATACTGTATGCTGGACCCCAAGTTGAAGTATATATATATATGCAAACAGGACCCTAAAACAGCGCGAGGCCATCTGTCCAGTATATGGACCCATATTTGTTGATGTTTTATTTTCATGGTCCTGGGAATCAACCCCAGAGTCCTTGCATACCAGGTATTGTGCACTCTACCACTGAGCTATACCTGCCCCCAGTCCTTTGGATAGGTATCTGGAGAACCAACACAACATCATGGCTGTGTGTGTCACAAAGGAGAGGACATTTTGTGTAGGGCGAATGGAATAAACAGGAGGTTCTGGTTGAAGAAGATGGGGCTGGGGGGCGAACTTTCCAGACAGAGGGAATAGTACGCACAAATGCAAAAAGTCTGTGCAAGTTCATGTTTCTTTTCCAAAACCCAGATGTGCCCCACAATATGGAATTTGGTAGGATACTAGCACGGCAATGTGGTACCTACAATGCATATGAACCTAGCACGGGTTTTCCGTGATTCCATGAAGCTCTCCAGAGTAACAAGTCTGAATATTCACTGTAAGTGGGATCAATCAAAACTGGTATTGATAGTGTCTCATCTGCTTCGCTATGCTTTGTCACCAAATGAGTTTAAATACCACACTTCTCATAAATAGATAAAAAGAGCAAAATAAAAAAGCCACCCTAGATTCTTAAGTGTTTTTGGATTTGAGTATCTCAGATAATAGAATTCCAGCAGATATCTAGCATTAGTGCTGATTCTCACATCCTGGCCACATCCTGGCCCCCAAATCCCTGGAGGGAAAATATGCCAGTTGACTATTAAGTCCTGGGCATAGCCTTGGAATTGAGTAGTAGGTGGGGCCTTCTTGGGTCATGAAGTGACATCAAGATTGCAAAAAGGGATTCTTAGTAGCCCAAACTCAAGTTATCCACTATGTATGCATTCTGCATGACCTATACCGTAGAGTCCTATAAGCAAGATCAGCGATGGCGGAGTGCAGCTCTGTGATTTCTGCTTGCGGCACCCTCTTGTAAGTTTAATTGCAAACAAACGGGACCATGAATCTGCCAGGAATAACAGGCAGATTTTTCCTAGGCCCTGAAAGAGCCTCTGAGACCACAGGACATAAATCACGGGGCAATGGTGACAAAGGGAAAAACAGAGGCTAATTTATTGACATGGAAAGAAAAGCTAAGGACCCATGAAGAGTGGGAAACCCAGGCCGGGCTTCCGAGGGGCTCAGCACACAAGTGTCACAGTAGCGGACGGAAGTGGCTCTTTCGGACCACATAAAGGACTCATTTCTCTGCTCTCTCTGGGGGAGGGGGAACCCTGGGGGGGACCCTAGACCTGAAACAGACCAAAGACTGGACAGAACAGCATTTCCAAGTGCATCTGATCCCACGCCCCCTCGATTTCACTTATGGGAGATCTAGTGTCCAAGGACGGGCAAAACTTATTATCATCAGATCTGGTTCTTAAGGAAAAGTAAATGAAAGAAACATCGCATTTGGGTTTATTTTAGCTTTCTTTTCTTTCTTTCATTCTTTTTTTTTTTTTCTAAAAAAATTGAATAGTGAATTCAAGTACCCTGGAGGTGTGGCTATTTCATAAGAGTCCATGATTTAGACGTTGTGTATGTTTTCTCTTTACGGGGACTTAATCGAATAAAAATGCAAACTAGCCTTAAAATCCCTGTGAGTCACGGTGCTCAGTTGAATCCTAGGAAGCTGATCGGTGGAAGTCCAGTCCCGAGTTATTTCCTGAAGGAAAGATTTCAATTCTGCCTTGTCAGGAGCCGGGACTTCTCGCTTGGTCTCCATGTCCTTCCTCTGTGACAGATGATGAGCACATTTGGGGTTAGAACAGTAACTTGCTGAGTATAGCCTGTTAAAGGGCAGGGCTAGGATTCCTCTTGTGCCTAGATGCTCAGAGTGACAGCGTCCCACTCATAGAGTTTGTAGTTCGGCTCCTGGTATTGGGGTGTTCTATCCCCCACTTCTTTCCTACACTGCCAGCGCATCGGGTCCTTTATACTTTTCTATGCCTCCAAAGGTCTCACAATTGCCTCTCCTGATTTACAAGTTGCCCTGGACCCCTCAGTGCTCTCCCCCTCCTTCCCAAGTCCTTCACTTTGGTTGTGACATTGAGAGATGTAATGGCTGTTTTCCCTTCGTCCAGGGTCACTGACTGTCTTTCCACTCTGAGGGTTAGAACCAAACAGACTGAGATGCTAAAAATCACATCGGCAGAAAGCACTGATTTTTGTTTTGTTTTGTTTTGTTTCCAATTTGTTTGTTTGTTTAGTTACCCCCTCCCTAAACACATAAACTATTGTAGATGTGACATAGTCTGTGTCCAGGGATTTCAGAGGCAGAGAGACCAGTGACCAGTCCTCTCTTGTTAGAGATTCGGAAACTGGGCTGATGTAGCTCTCAGATGGCAGAGCATTTGCCTTGCTTGCCAGAAGCCCTGGCTTCTATCTCCAGCATGGCAAGAACTAGGCACGATGGTACGTGTGGAATGAGCCATACAAGGGAGGGTGGAGGTAGAAGGATCAGGAGTCCAAGGGGTCATCCTAAGCTACACAGAGTTCAAGCCCAACCTGGGCTATCTGAGGCACCATCTCAGAGAGAGAGAGACAGAGGCAGACAGATAGGTGTTTTCAACAGTCTTCACAGATAAGCATGCAGGAGGTGTGGCAAGAATCAGTGACAGTTCTGTTTGCAAGAGAAACTTTTTCATCGACGGACAAAATTAAGATGGCCAGAATGGGTATGAGTGTGTGTGTGTGTGTGTGTGGGTGTGGGTGTGTGTGTGTGTGTGTGTCCACACGTGTGCACTCTTGCGTGTCCACACACATGCACATGTGTGTTCATGTCACACACAAGTGTTCACAAGTATGCACAAGCTTCTGACCTGTCGACAAACCCTAATATTGATGATTCATAGTGCTCACTACTTCATTCGAAAGCCCAAGGCTCACCTCTCATCATTGGAAAACATCCCGGGGGCATTTGTCCCCATCCCCTACCACCGCCACTTCTTTTCTTTGCTTTCTATGCCTTGATTATTTGCTGTCCTTGTCCTGGCTGCAGATGACTTCATAACTCCCTGAAGCGGGGTTGCAGAGATGGCTCAATGATTCAAGTCTTTGCTTCACAAGTCTAAGGACCTGAGTTCAGATCCCCAGTTCCCTAATTAAGAAAAAAAAGTAAGGCAGGTATGCTGGCAGCTTGTGATTCCAGCCTTGGAAGATAGAGTCTGGGAAAGCAGTGAAGAGAGAGAACAATCCAGAGTAGTTCCCAATGTCACCCTTGGACCTCCACAGGCACACATATTTAAGTGCCATTTTGCATACTCACCCACATGAAAACATACACACACACACACACACACACACACACACACACACACATAGGGTGGATGAAAAAGAATACAAAGACAACCGGGCAAAAAGAAAAAGCCTGGGATAAGCCACAGTACTTGCCACACAGCACCGCCGGGCAGAACCTGCCACACAGCACCTCCGGGCAGAACCTGCCACATAGCTGGCTCTTCCTAGTTTTGCAGAAAGAATTTGTCTTGTTTGGTTTTGCTTTGCTTTGTTTTAAGTCAGAGCTCCTGGGTCTCCACAGGAAGGTGTGGGCAGCGTGGGACCTTCAGAATTCTCACCCACGCAACAAGTGGGTAGCACAAACAGACTTCAGAGCCACAGCCTGTCCTCCCTACAGTACTGCAAAATGGCTTCACCATCACCCAGTGACACTGAAAGAGGTCCCCAAGGACAGCGGAAGCCCATGAAACTTGGTGGTGTCGAGCGCTTTTCATAACACTGAAAACACGAAAAGACAGGAAAGCATGTGCGGGCAGAGGCACCTCCAGAAAGTTCCAGAAAGTTTAAAGTATCGCCTTCTGCTCAGGATCCTTATTAATCATGCTTTATGGCTTACTTATACAGTTTGAGCTAATTGTCCTTAGTGAGTGGTGTTACTTTCATATGGAGAGATATTTTATTCCACCTGGATAGTTTTTATCATAATATCCCTCCCCCATGGTGTTTCTACAAATAGATGTCTTTCTAGAAGCATCCAGTGTAAACTATGTCCTGATGTTCAGAAATCCAAGATTTGGGTTGTTTTCTTCATTCCTCAGCAGTCTTAAAAAAACATGGATTCTGCCTGCCGATATTCACAGATGTGGGGCAGGTCCATGAAGTCTTTCTTTGCCATTTTATTCCTGCTCCCATTTCTTTCTTTCATCCATAATCAACGATGCTGCACATCTCTTAAAATAGTTGTTTTTTTACGGTACCTTTATTCTGGGAGAGATTTTTAGATTGTAGTGAGTATGATGTACAAAAAAAAACAAGGAAGTGAAATGAAGCAAAAGGAAAACAGAAAAATCTGACCTGAATAATACTACTGAAGATAGATGGGAAATTTAGTTTAGGTTTCCTAGAAGTGAAGAAAGAGAGGAATTCAGTCACATCTGTAACTCATAGGAGGCACAGTTTTACTTTTCACAGTAAAGTAAAGTAAAACTAGGAGTAAAACAAAGCGCATACAAGGTATTAGCTCTTTGACTCAGGAAACCAGTACTACAATTTATAAGAAGCCCCTCCCAAGTACAACTTAATGTCAATCAGACACTTCTTTTTTTAAAATTTTTTATTATTATTATTTATTCAACTCTGCGCATGTGCGTGTGTATGTGTGCGCGCGCGTGTGTGTGTCTGTGTGTGTGTGTGTCTGTGTATGTGTAGAACCACGGACGAACTCGGGAACCACCATGGACGCCTCCACCTCCTTCTGCCCCGGGATTCACAGGCTCCGCCCTACCAGGACCAGAAGCGCAGGCCGCCCCCGCTTCCGCCAGGCGTCTATACGTGGGATCTGGGATCCGAACTCAGGACCTTCCGCCTGCAAGGCAGAGGCTTAACCCCTGAGCCACTTCTCCAGCCCCAATCAGACACTTCTTATGTTCCAAACACTGAGCAATATAAAAGCACAATGCAGAAACTCTACACATCAAGTCTAACTTCTTGTATGTTTTTTGTATGTGTGTTTTTATGTGTGTGCGCCTGTCTGTCTGTCTGTGTCTATGTGAATCAGAGGATATTGTGTGTGCCTGTAGAGGCCCAAGGATGACTTCGGGAATCATCCTTGATTGTTATACCTCCTTCTGACTTTGCTACAGAGTTTCCCAGGCTCCATCTCCCAGGGCTAGAAGTGCAGACTTGATGCCATTTCTATCTGGCATTTTTCAATGTGGGACCTAGGATCCAAACTCAGGACCTTCTGCTCGCAAGGCAGAGGCTTATCTATCCCAGAACTTCTTGTATTTTGACAGAAGCACTTGTGGTCCACAGAAGGCTTTCCCACACATGATCTTCCTTGATAACTTATAGTGGCATTGTGGGATACTGACTCAAGATTTTTTTTTTTTGTTTTTAACTTTTGTGTCTTTGTGACTGAAATCACTGTGAGAAACAACTTGAAGGGTGGGAGGATTTCTTTGGGCTCACGCTGCCGATGGGTCTCAGTCCATCATGGCGGGGAGGGCCAGGCGCAGTTGCTCCATGGTGGTGGTGGTGGCAGAAACTTGGGGGCAGTGGGCTGTTCATCTGACAGCAGGAGCAGGAAGCCGAGAGACAGCATAAGACCAAAAACGAGGGCATAACGTACATTCAAAGACCCACTCCCCAGAGACCTACTTCTGACACATAGGCCCCACCTCTTAAAGCCTCCACGGCTTTCCAAAATAGCACCACCAGTTGGGGGACAAGTATTCAAACCATAAGCCTATGGGGGACAGTTGTGACTCCAAAACACAGCACGGGAAGAAAATAAGGCCCCATGTCTAACCAGTGTGGATGTGAAGTACAAATCCTGCTCTTCCGAATATACCTTTTCTATCACTGCGTTACACTTAAGGGGATTTTAGTCACCTTTCTCTTGGTTGTGACAAAACAACTTAGGGAAGGAATGTTTTCTTCTGGCTCACTGTTCTAGGACACGCCATCGTGGTAGGGATGGCGTGGCAGCAGAGTGGGGGAGGGGCGGCTGCTCACAGTGCATCCGCAGTCAGGAAGCAGGGGAGATGAAAACTGGTGCTCACCTCCCATTCCATTGTGGGGTCCCAGCTGCGGAATGATGTCGCCCACAGCTATGGAACCATGTCACCCACGGTATGGGTGGGTCTACTCACATCAGGCTAGACACTCCCTCTTAGACGGGCCTGGAAAAGTTTGTCTCCTAGGTGATTCTAGACCCTGCCAAATGGACGATGAATATTAAACCATCAATGTTAAACCATCACAGAGGGTAAAACCCTGCTGAGAGAAACAGGAACATCTGGCTTTAATCGTCCGTTCCTACGCTGGCCAAGGAGCGGCCGTGTGGGGCAAGGCAAGCTCCTCTCGAAGCTGCGGAGCCTTCAGCTAGAAAGTAAGAACAGGGCGGCTGGTCTGGGAAGATTCATTCCAGCGGAGACAGCCGGGTGTCTCTGGGTCTCACCGGCTCCAAGTGGTTTCCCAGACTGCACTCTAGAGTGTTCTCAGTCATTTTCACATTAGCAGTTGATCTGCGGTGGAGGCAGTGCCCCTGAGTCACTTACCCCATCTCTTATATCCCAGCCTGCTTTGGGGTGCGGGGGGGCAGGGGGGATGGAGGGGGAGGCAGCTGAGTCTTACAGGCCGAGAGAAGCCAGAACTCCCTGTGTGTATGACCAGGTGCAAACCACGGGATTCCCATGTGCCTGCAGGACAGGTGTGACTGCCTGCTGGACACCTCCTAGGCTGTGGATTCCCTGAAGAAGTTTCAAGGGGGGGCGGGGAAGCCGTGATGTCAGAATCAGACCTAGTATGGAACACAAAACACAAAACAAAGAGCCCTCCTCTGAGCCCGAAGATCTCAGGCGCACATCTTGCATTCTTAGCTATGCCCGCTGGAGACCATTCCCCAGGGGGCCAAAGGCTGTGTGTTAGTTTCTCTCTCCTGCCCACATAAACAAACCCCGTCCTCCTCAGCTTAAGGCTCCAGGTTTGTTTTTGGCACCCCCTTTTGCCTAACAGTCTCTGTATTGAATAAAGCAGAAATGTTTAGCAAATCCCAAGAAATTCCTCATTTAATGGAAAAAAGAGATCTTTGGGTTTATATTTCAGAATGTGATTTCCATGTTCCCATTACATTAAGGCAAGGTCGCCTCACCAACTTCTTAGCCATCTGGTATGTTTTCAAAAAAAAAAGAAAAAGAGAGAAAAAAAGAAAGAAGAAAAGGAAGGAAGGAAGGAGGGAGGGAGAGAGGAGGGAGGAGGAGGAGGAAGGAAGAAAGGAAGGAAGGAAGAAGGAAGGAAGGACAGGAAGAAGGAAAGGAAGGAGGGAGGAGGGGAGGGAGGACGAGGGAGGGAGGGAGGGGAGGAGGGAGGGAGGGAGAAAAGAAAATAGAAAGAGAGAGAGAGAAAGAGAGAGAGAAGAGAAGAAGAACAAGAAAAGAGAGACAGAAGAAAGAATAGAAACGAGAGAACAAGAGTCGAAGAGGGAAGAAGACAGAAAGAAGAAAGAAGGAAAAGAAAAAGAACGACAAAAAGCAAAGAAAGAAAGGAAAGAAAAGAGAAAAATAAGAGAGAAAGAAAGGACAGATCCTCGCCCTCAGACCACATTTCTAGTACCTCTGGTTAGCAGGATTCTCCTGCATTCATTCCCTGTGGAAGGGTAAAGTGTTGAGTCACAGCCACCCCACGATTTCTCCGGAAGGGTCATGGAGGAATCTGTATGGACTTCAACAGTAGTTTTCAAATGTTTCCCTGTGTGCTAATCTGTACAATGCAATATAGCTCTGCTACGTGGTATTGTGCATGTGTGGATGTCCGCAAGCTGGCTAGTCAGACTGGCCCGAATGGTGTGCTCTGGGTTTAGTTAGAAACCCAGGCCCCAAGAATAAGGTGGAAGAATGACGGAAGATAATTCTGGACATCACCCTCGGGCTTCTGGACTCGACATGCGCACTCATGTACATGTTCTTTGTGAACGTGGGTATGTGAATGCACACGGTACACATGCGTGAGTGAGTGGGGTCGGGACAGAGGGTTGAGGCCAAGTATCTTCCCCAGTCACTCTGCCTCATTGCTTGCGACAGGGTCTCTTCACTGAGTCCAAAGTTCCCCAGTTAGGCTAGACTGGCTGGTTGGTTAGCAAGCCCCAGGGGTGCTCCTGTCTCCACCTGCCTGGAGTTGGAGCCTCTGAGCCTAGCTTTTTTTTTTTTTTAAACACGGGTCCTGGGGATGGAACTCAGGTCCTTATGCCCATCAAGCACTTTTCAGATGAGTCTTCTCAGCCCCACAGTGCTGCACTTGCATAGGGCCATGTCAGCTGCTGAGGTAGCTACACAGGTTCTGTTTGCAGAGCTACCAGGATACTGAGACTAACGCCCACCCTGGCAGAACTCAACTCATTTTATTTTCTTTTTTCGGGAACTTGACAAGTCAATTCCCTTTTAATTGGCTTTGCGTCTCCGCCAACCCTAGACTGTTCCTTCTTTAGAAGATTTTTTTTATTTATCTATCTTATTTATATATTTGAGAGCAAGAGAAAAAGAGAGAGATGCATGTGCTACAACATGCTTATGGAGGTCAGAGGACAACTTGCAGAAGTCAGTTCTGTCCTTCTTCTTCACTGGCCCCAGGAATCCTAGTCACCAGCCGTGCACGCAGGTGCTTTTATCTGCTGAACCGTCTCGCCATCCCGATATTTGCCTTTTGTTACAGAAATCATTTGTGGTCATTGTTGAGGAAAGAGATGTCAGAGAGACAGAAAGAAACAAGGACTAAAGAGAGAAAAGTAGAAAAACACAATAAAGAAAATAACATCCCACCACAAGAAGCTATTGTTGCTAATATCTATAAACGTGTGTTCGCCTGTGGTTATTTATCCTTGGCCCTTGCCCGTCATGTGACTTTGCAGTTGGGGGATAGTAGCTAGGATGTTATAAGCAGATTTCCTGAACTCCTCAATGGTCTGCACGGTCAGGTCAGCAGCTGTCTACACTCAGGTGCTGACCTTTCCCAGCATCCACCTTTGTACTTCAAGACAGCTGCTGTGGCTTGCTGGCCACACGATGTGTACAGCTCATGCCTGGCACTGGGCTTGCCCGAGGGTTAAGGCACTGGGCATGCGTCACGTCAACTGACGTGATTTCCCCTTACCAGGAGCCAAACTCTGGCTAAGAGATGCCATTTGGAGGTCATGGGTTAGGAAAAGTTGACTTGCGTGTGTGTGTGGGGGGGGTGTATGTGTGTGTATACACGTGCGCGTGTCATATTGTTGCAGATATCATATGTGTGTGTATATGTACACATGTGTATATATGTATATGGTTGCATATATGTGTGTGTTTGTGTGTGTATAGATGTGCATGTTCATATTGTTGCAGATATGCACATGTGCACATGTGCATATATGCATATGGTTGCAGGTATGCATATATGTGTGCGTATGTGTACACATGCGCATATGGTTGCAGATGCTCATGTGTATATGTGTGTGCTTGTATATGCATGTGTGCATGCATGCATGTAGGCTGTGGACAACCTCAGGTGTACTCTACAGCACTGTCCTCTTCCATGTGACAGGGTTTCTCACTGAGCCAAAGGTCACCCAAAAGACTAGGCCAACTGGCCAGTGCGCCACTGGGATCTGCTGGTCTTTGCCTCCCCAGCATTGGCACTGCCAGCACCCTCTGCCTTGCTAGCTACTTCTCTTCATGCACGTATTAGAGATGGGGTTCAGGCCCTCCTGCTTGCGCAGCGAGCACCCCACTGACAGAGTTGTCTCCTAGATCCTGTTCTTGAAAGACAAAAAGAGGTGAGGAGCGAGGTTGGCTGGATGGAGAAGGGGGTGGCTGTTTGTAGGAAAGGTGGCAGGGCTGGGCACATGTAGGACTCGTGCCAGCCTGTGGTTAGGATGCCTGTGAGTCATGAAGGGTGCCAGCCTCCAAGTCAGCAGAGGACATATCCCGAGAGGTCTTAGATGGCGCACCGAGCAGAGGAACTTCATCCTAAAGACTTGGTACAGCCCCTGGGGTTTGCATATGGTCCTACTACGCTCACGAGACGGCCCTTCACTGCAGCACCAGGGAGGAGCAAGGGTGGTAGCATTGAGAGCTTTGAAGGACAGGGAGTTACTGACTCCCGTGACGGTATGCCCAAAGCCTGACACACATAAGACCCCCACATCACGGGCTGATACACAAACCTAGACTGGGACGGTCCAGAGTAGCTGTGTTGAGAAAAGAAAAAAGACACATAAAACAGAGAAACATGCAGAAAGAGACAAGGACGCAGGTGACTGGAGTAACAAAACCTGGAATATGGCTTCTGAGAAAGTGTTTGGCCAGTAGAATATTTCTAGACTCTTCTATACTTTAATCTCTGCTTTGTGAATTGCAGATCTGGGCTCTATTCAATAGGTTCCTTTTTGTGTGTCCCAAAATGCCACCTGCGAAACAGGTTAAACACCATACCATTTCAACATTAAAAATATTTCCTCAAATCCACTGTACACATGGATGACTCTATAGGGAATAGGATAATCTAATTTCCCGGCTACAATGTGCCCATTCATGTGCGTTGCCTGGCTGGGGAGCAGGTTATGAATCAACTGTTTCTGAAGGATTATGGCCCCGTAATAAATGTCAATATGAGGCCTGATTGATTTCCTGTGGCCTGGAGAGCTGTGGCTTCATTTGGAAACTTGATGCTAATTGTGTCGCTTTGATACTCTTTTTCACGGTATCTCCAGCATCTGCTGGTATGCGTGGGTCAAGCTGGGTACCTGATAAAGGTCTGTCCCATGAAAGACAACCCACCCTTTGAAAATGCTCCTTAGAATGGTTGGAGAGAAAACTTGCAGGTCAGACATGCATTTGCTTAAGAGACAAGCTTAAGAGTTCTCGTGTGTCTGTGTGTATGTCTGTGTGCATGTCTGTATATGTCTGTGTGTGTCTGTGTGTATGTCTGTGTGTGTCTGTGTGTATGTGTGTGTATGTCTATGTGTGTGTGTATGTCTGTGTGTGTCTGTGTCTATATCTGTGTCCGTCTTCCAACGCATGCGTAAGGGATAACCAATGTCCTAATCTATCACTCTTAGCCTTTTTCCCTTTGGTCACTCCCTGGAACCCAAAATTCTCTATCTCAGCTTGGCTAGTCGGCCAGTAAGTTTCTAGGACACACCTATCTCTGTCTCCTCTGATTGCAGAAAGCACAGCTGGAGGCAGAAGCAGGAGGCTGGTCTTAAATGTGCGAAGACCTTTGTGATTTTGTGTATGATCTGTCAAGAGACTCCCCCTGACATTTGCTAAAATGTGTATTCTGATATTGTTAGATCAGAGGTTCTGTGCATTTTTCTTCAGTTCATGTTATTTTTAATGTTCTTCAGGCTGGTCATATTAACCCTATAAGTGAGTTTGGGTTTTATTAGAGACCCAGCCTTGACAAAATAAAGTAGAAGAATAACCAAGGATGATTCCCAATATCAACCTCAGGATCCACATGCATTTGCACATTTGTGCATGTACACACACACACTCATACACATATGCCCATATACATGCCAACATGCATATACATATACACCTATATGGTCACATGCAAAAGAGGAGGGGTACTTTTGAGGGGGAAATTGACACTCCAAAAGGTTAAAAAAAAAATCAGAGAGACATATACTAAATGACTGGGAAGTAGGACTTATCTTTTTTAACTCAAATGTGAGATCTTGAGGGCTTTGGGAGAACTTTCTCTGCACACACAGAAAGAGGGGATGGTAAGATTGTAAGATCCTAAAGATGGGGAAGAGCAACGATACGCAAGACACTCCACACAAGTGAGGGCCGCAGTAGCCATAATTGGACTTTGCATGACCTGTGCAATGACTGACATGTTAATGACCCTCCAAAGTCTAGCATGGGTCACAGGCACTAGGATCCTTAGAGGCAAGGGATTAACAGCCATAATAGTGCTCCCCTACTAAAGGGGAGCCCAAGAAAGGGCTCTGGGGAGTGCCACTGAGTCCTTACACCTCACTAGAGTGGAGGACTCAGAGGGAAGTTTGACATTCACAATAAAAGATGGTCCAGGAAATGGGAGGGGGAAAGGGAGAGACACTGGGAGAAAGGGAGAGAGGGGGGTGAAAGGTAAGAGAAAGGGGGGAGGGGGAGGCTGCAAGGGGGACTGGGGAGGGGTGGGGGGAGGAAGGAGACCAGGGTACCTATTAAACTTGTATGATTAGGAAGAAATAAGTAAATATAATTAAAAAAAACCTTGTCATTGGAAAAAAGTGAGACCACATCGATGACCAGAGGAAATGAGACCTTGTTGCTGTTCAAGGCAGCTTTGATTGAAGGGCAGTGTGGCTCTGGGTAGCTTGAGATTCAAGTGGAGAGAACGGGTGTCAAGTATACAGAAAGGGACAGAGAAGAACCCAAGTCTTCAGAACCCGAAGGCTTGAGGAAAGGGAAGGGCAAGCAGAGGGTACCGTGGGGGAGGAGGGCAAGCAGCCAGAGAGTGGGCTGATGAGTGTTGATGGTCTCTTTGGGGTCTATCACCTGGGTTCCTGGCAGCCTTGTGAGAGAGAGAGAGAGAGAGAGAGAGAGAGAGGTTTAGGAATTTGCTGTAGGATTGGTATCCATTAAGGACCTGGGTGCTTGGTTTTGCTTTGCTGTTTTGTTTGTGTTTGTTAGTTGCAGAGGGATTTGAAATCGAAACAGCATCAGGGATTTAAAATAGTCCAACATCAGGGCTCAGTGGACAAAGGGACTTGCTGCCAAGCCGGACGACTTGAGTTTGATCCCTAGAGCCCACGTGACAGGAGAGAACCCATTCTACAAAGCTGTCCCCTGACCTCCACATACACACTGTGACACACACGTATACAAGATAAATAAATGTAAAAAATATTTAAAGTAGCAGTATGTATTGAGGAGACAGAGATTCACATAACATAGCATTCTACTTATCAGTTCCACATCTGGGTATCAACCTAATGTCCATTAATAGTTAACCATGTTAACTTAGAGGTGTGACCCTTGCATTTAAGATGGAATTTGATAGATGAAAATACATAGGCTCTGATATGAGTAACATCATTTCTTTTTTTTAATTTTTTATTATTATTTATTCAATTGTGCATGTGTACGTGTGTGTATGTGTATGTGTGTAGAACCTGTGTGTGTGTGTGTGTGTGTGTGTGTGTGTGTGTGTGTGTGTTTAGAACCACAGGCAAATTCGGGAACCACCACGGACCGCCTCCACCTCCTCCTTGTTTACTCTGCCCCAGGATTCACAGGCTCCGCCCTACCAGGACCCGAAGCGCAGGCCGCCCCCACTTCTGCCCAGCGTCTATATGTGGGGTCTAGGATCCGAACTCAGGACCTTCCACCTGCAAGGCAGAGGTTTAAACCCTGAGCCATCTCTCCAGCCCCAGTAACATCATTTCTTAAAATGGCTCGAAGTTGTGCATGTGCACATAGATATTTTGTTTTGTGTATAGTACACTGTGACATAAACTGCATTTCATACTGTGGGAATAAGCTAGAGAAGTTGGAAAAACACTGTCCAGAGGAATTCCAGTACTTTTGTACACAGAGATGAGTTTGGTATTGTTGCTAGCAGCGCCATTTATAATCCCCAGTAATTAGAAACATTCTCAACATCCATCCTCAGGAGATTAGATAAATAAGTTGTCAGTTATGGATATAATGAGGTACAGAGAAACACTAAAAACACAAGCAGAACTAGATCCATATGTATCCTGATGGACCAAGAAACCAAAGTTGAAGTTTTAAAAACGACTTTGGACATAAATGTGTCATGATATTATTTTGTACACTTTTTTTTTCATTTTTTTAATGTGTGTGTGTGCGCACATATCAGAGGGTGCTGTATGTCACTGGGGAGGACCAAGGGTGACTTTGGGAGTCATCCTGGATTGCTTCTACCTCCTTCTTGCTTCCCTCTGGGATTTCCCACGTTCCACCTTCCAGGGTTGGGGAGTGCAGGCTACCGCCATTTCTGCCTGGCATTTTTTTTTTTTTAATATGGGACTTGGGATCCAAACTCAGGTCCTTCAGCTTGTGAGACAGAGTCTTAACCCCTGAGCCATCTCTCCAGTTCTATTTTGTATACTTTTAAAACATGAGGCAATGCTAACTTGTTTCTAGGACTATACATTATCAGTAGGGGTGGATGTATACATGCAAATGTCAAAGGCCCAGTTGAGGACAGTGGTTATGGCTGTGCAAGAAGAGGGAACAGGATGCGCCTTGGGCCACAGCAGCCACGTCATCACAGGCCTGGTGTTTGTGATGTCGCCCCCTGCAGGTGGGAAGCGCTCCATAACACATTCATGGAGACCAGAACCAGAGAGGGCTGTTTATAAGCCAGTGAGGCCCTGCTCCTGGGACTCACAGCACGGTGGTCCTGAAGGAGAGGGAAGTTGGAAGAGTCTATTCCCATGCAGCAGTGCATTCGAAAGCAGGAAGAGCAACACTGCATTGAGGAAAGGCTTTTCCAAACACAAAGTGTGCTCTAGCTTCCTATCTTCTTATTGCATCCGAATGAGCAGGACAATTGGTTCTTACTGCTGACCTCAGATAGTATTTCCACCACTTCATTGACCCACCAGATGTGAAAAGTCTTTCCTGGCTGTCCTTCCTCTGCCTCTTCACAATAAGGCTGTAGTGTGGAGTGGTGCCCGGAATTCAATCCAGTTAGCTCTGGCTTTTCAAAGTCTTTCAAGGCCTGTGTGTTCAAACTACCTTTGGCTCATTCATTTGATACACATATGTGTCTGTGTCTGTGCCTCTGTGTGTGTGTGTGTGTGTGTGTGTGTGTGTGTGTGTGTGTGCGTGGTGTCTGAACATTTGTTGAACACATATGGGCTTGTGAATGCCATGGTGTCGTGGTTTGAGCGTGAGTTGCCCCCCACAGGCTTGTCTGTTTGCATCCTTCTCTGGTGGTAATGTTTGGGAAGGTTGTGGCACCTTTAAGAGGTGGAGCCTTGTTAGGGGAGGTTGTGTCACGGGAGTAGGATTTAGAGTTTGGTGATCCAGCCCTGCTTCCTCTCAGTTTGTTCTTGCTCTCTCTGCCTCCTGACGGCTGTGCTGCCTGAACCAGCCTCTTGCTTCTAGCTCATGTGCGTCACTCTGGCCATGATGGACCGTAACCCCTTTGGAACTGCCAACCAAGTATATCTTCCTCCCTTAAGCTGTGCCTGAGTATTGGTGTGAAGGCAAGGGGACCACTTTCTCATGCTGCTCATCACCTTTCCCTTTGTTTGATACAGGGTCTCTTCATTGCTCGCAGCTGTGCCCACCAGACTAGCTGGCCCCCAACCTTCCAGAAATTCTCCTGCTTGCTTCCTTTCACGTCACAGGAACACTGGGATTATGGGTGGATACACGACTGCACCTGACTTTATATAACTTCTTAGGATTTGAACTCAGGTCCTTATGCTTGCATGGCAAGCACTTTACCCATCAATCCATCTCCACAGCCCTCAAGCATCATCCTTTGAGTCTCTTTCTGTCCTTCATTTTTTAAAATTTTTTTATTATTTATTCAATTGTGCCATGTGTGCATGTGTGTGTAGAACCTGTGTGTGTGTGTGTGTGTGTGTGTGTGTGTGTGTGTGTGTGTGCGCGCGCGCGTGTATAGAACCACGAGTGAATTCGGGAACTACCATGGACGCCTCCACCTCCTCCTTGTTTACTCTGCCCTGGGATTCACAGGCTCCGCCCTACCAGGACCAGAAACGCAGGCTGCCCCGATTCCACCTGGTGCCTATATGTGGGGTCTAAGATCCGAACTCAAGACCTTTCCCCTGCAAGGCAGAGGCTTAACCCCTGAGTCACCTCTCCAGCCCCTCTGTCCTTCATTTTTATGTGTCACAGTCACGTGACATGATAAGAAGGTTCTGACTGTGTAGTCAGTTTCTATTCTCATCAAGCATGACTGTTTCCATCAATCTTGGCTCACACTTATCCCCATAGTGGAAGAATGGGCCACCACCTGAGCTTCCCTCTGGATCACGTGGCATATCCCCTGTGGGACAGATGCTGAAAGAGTGTAGACCCCATGGATCTACATGGACCCAACTTCCCTGGATGACCAGGGTCAGCCATTAGGAAGCTTGGGACCCCCCCCGCCCCCACTGCAAACTTGTACAAGAATGTTTGCAACAGGCCCATGGGTGAAGAGAGATATTTAGACTGTGGCCAGATGTTTTCCTGGGGAAAAAGAAATTTGCAGCAAACAAATGTCTTAAACTAACAAACAGAAAAATATGCATGTGGCGTGACGGAGACAGTAAGCAAATGGTACTGTTCTGAAGTGGTTTCACTGTGTGAACGCTGGAAGAAAAGAACAATGTTGGTGAATCTAATGCGTGACAAGCACCTTATATTTCTTTTTCCTCAAACACCCCATGAGACAGGTGTCAGAAAGAGAGCTAAGCCATTTGCTTATGTGTCCCATGTCACTGGCTGCTCCTGGATGGTGCATTCCAAATTTGAACTAGAGTTTAGCTCATAGTGCTATTGGTGATACAACTGTATGAACAGGGAAGAACGTGTTTTAGAAGTCAGCACTCGTGGTTACATAGAAAGAACCAGGTGGTGGAAGGCCTGGTGTGCTGAAAGAGGACATTTTGGATCTCTCGGCAAGGAACCCATTCAGGGTTCCTGAGTGGGTGGTGGCTGAGAGGAATGCTTTGTTGCCGCAGGCCCCATGCAATGGCAAGTAGCACGTCAGACAGGAAGTGCAGGTCGCAATGACAGAGAACCTGAGACTGTCGGCAGTCCCCCTCTCACCACAGAGGTGCAGGGAAGATGCTCAGTACCTGGTATATGGGTTATACTTCAGAATGTGTGTATCTTCGAACCTGTGTCCCCCCCCATCTGTAATTGGGTGGTCACCTGCAGAGCAATGACTAAGTCCACTGTTGGTTGGACTGGCTTTCCCAGGGCAGATCCAGAAATCCAATCTTTATATAGGAAAAGCATTTATAGTTCCAACTTTCCAATAAACACTTGGGCTGGAAGAAGATGGAGTCTCCAAGAATCAAGTGTATTCATGGAAAAGGAGAGAGAAGGGATGTGTAGCTAGCAGCCACACAGACCTCTGTCTTTGGCTTCTAGCTGAGCTCTGGAGGGTCAACAGGCTCATCATCTTTCAGTCTGCTAGGTAGTAGGCCCATGTGATTATAAAGGCAAATAAGATGCAGTCTTGGTCGGAGGAATTAATAGCTGAGAGAGAGAAAGAAGTATGTAGCATGCATTGCATGCATGAAGGATCTGCAGAGGTATATGAGTGACCAAGTCTCCCTTGGGAGGGAGGAAACTGGGGGCATGGTCTCCGAAGAGGTGACATCTCAGCTGGGTATCAAAGGAGGAAGAGGCATTTTTAGCTATGTGGGAAAATCCGGCCATTCTAACTGTAGGAACTAAAGGGCTGGGGAAGGGGAGTAAGCAAGAGAAGTTTGACATACAAATTTGACCTGAGTTTGATGAATCAGGAGGTATTCCTACTGCACTAAATACACGGGCTTCCCTCTTTAACCAGGTTGAAAGCTGTATAGAGGTAGTGGGGATAAAGCACCGTGGACAGAAGGACTCTGGACTCAGGCAGTGGATTCTAAACATTTATTTTAACAAGCAATATAGCTAGAGACTTGGAAATTCTGAGACCCCTAAAATTGCATATGTGAGCATGTACATCCGGAGGAAGCAGCTACATCTTTTCCTAGTTAGGATATTTCCAAAGCGTCCTGTTAATAATTAGCTGCAAATGTCCTTCAGGGGAGAACATTCTTCCTCGAATTATCAGACTGCTCCATTGCGCTAAAACCGGCTGGTCTCATGCCCTCAGTTATAGATGGTTAAGTTCTGCCCCATCAAGCTTAGCAGAGAGAACCAAGCCCTGTTGCGAGTAACAGAGAGCGTCTGTGTGCATGGCCCCAGCATGAAGTGCCAGAGAGCGAAGGCACGGCGCTTCGACCGGGAAAGCCAAGTTACAAAGTCTCTCCGTAACCTGAATCGCTGTGTTCTCTATTTCCAGTCAAGACCCTGCTTTGTTTGGAGAGTTTGTTGTTGTTGTTGCCTTGTTTGTGTGTGTGTGTGTGTGTGTGTGTGTGTGTGTGTGTGTGTGTGTCTGTCTGTCTGTCTGTCTGTCTGTCTGTCTGTAGAGGTTCAAAAGTGACATCCAGAATCATCCAGGATTGTTCTTCTTCCTTGTTGCTTTGTTCTAGGGTTTTCTAGGCTCCATTTTCCAGAATCAGAAGTGTAGGCCACTGCCATATCCACCTGGCATTTAAAAAAAAACGTATTTATTTATTTAATGTGTGTGTGAGTGTGTGTGTGTGTGTGTGTGTGTGTGTGTGTGTGTGTGTGTGGCACTGTGTGTCCCTGTGGAGGACCAAGAGTGACTTCGGGAATCATCCTGGATTGCTTCTGCCTCCTTTTTGCTTCACTCCAGGATTTCCTAGGCTCCACCCACCAGAGTCAGAAGTTCAGGCTAATGCTGTTTCTGTCTGGAATTTTTACATGGGACCTTTCTGTTTGGAAAGTAGAGTCTCAACCCTGGAGCCATCTCTCCAGCCCGTGTCCCTACTAGACTGTCCTTTCAATGTGTCTGTCTCTTTGGAATATTGAAAGCATATCTGGGGACTGTGTGGGGGATGGCTCAAGTATTAAACCTTTGCCTCATGTGCAGAAAGATCTGAGTTCAGATCCCCAGTTCCCACATAAAAAAATTCCAGGAAGGGGCTGGAAAGGTGGCTCAGGGGTTAAGCCTCTACCTTGCAGGCGGAAGGTCCTGAGTTCGGATCCCAGATCGCACGTATAGATGCCCAGCAGAAGCGGGGACGGCCTGCGTTTCCGATCCTGGTAGGGCGGAGCCTGTGAATCCCGGGGCAGAGTAAACGAGGAGGTGGAGGCGTCCATGGTGGTTCCCGAGTTCGTCCGTGGTTCTACACATATATACATACATATATACACACGCACCCACACATGCATACACACACAATTGAATAAATAATAAAATTTTTTTTTAAATTCCAGGAAGATACCATGTATAATACAAATACATACCATGTATAATACAAAGAGAGAGAGAGAGAGAGAGAGGGAGGAAGAAAGAATAAATGTCTGGAGGCACCACTGTGTCTGGGGTGTTGAGTGAAAGGCTGAGGCTCCTTCTGCTCTGTTGACTGGTTTGAGGGATGCGCAGCCTTCCACACATAATATCACATGAGTCACTCGATCATGGGCAAGTCTGACGTCAGCCTCCAACACTGCCACATCCCTGCGGTTTTCACTGTTCCCCAAGGACAAACACATGCTAATTATCCAAAAGCACTCTTCTTAGGAAAAACAGACCCCACGTTGCAGATGCATGACCATCTCCTTCTCTTTTTGATAGGCACAAGGGTCAATCTTCTAGAAGGTGCGGCGAACACATTAGCTAAGCATTCTGGACTTTACAAGCAAAGTAGTTGAGATTGTCTATAATGTCAAATTAAGGCTGGCTCCATGGGGACCACTGAGATATTTAGTTCTGTCTGCTGCCTCCGCATTGAGTCACTCTGGGTAACTGTGAATTCTTGTGTGTGTGTGTGTGTGTGTGTGTGTGTGTGTCAGAAGACACTGTGCTTCCCTGTGGAGGACCAAGGGTGACTTCAGGAATCATCCTGGATTGCTTCTACCTTCTTGCTTCACTCTGCATTTCCCAGGCTCCACCTACCAATCTGGCCTCACCGTTTCCACCTAGTGTTTTTACGTGGGACCAGGGATCCGAACTCAGGACCTTCTCCTTGGGAAACGAGAGTCTTAACCCCTGAGCTATCTTTCCAGCCCAGTAACTGTGAATTCTAAAGCTCCTTGGCCTTGAGGAATCGTAGGTCCATCCTTGTTTGGATGACGCTCTCGAGGTGATATCTGGAAAAGATGTCAGTAACGCAGCTCTTTCTTAGTTTCTGTTCTCTCCTCTTTCTTAGCGGGGTACATGGCGGTGATGGGGGTCAGACGTGGAAGGCCCACAGGAGCAGAACACAGTACCAGTGCTTTGCTGGACTCTGGGGTGACCCTGCCCTTTCAGTCTTGGAATGCTGTTGATTAAGAGCTGTAGTCAGAGATGGGGTGGGAATGAAGGAAAGATGCCAAAGAACATCGAAGCCACAAGCTTTTGGGAACTGGGCTGGGTGAGGCAAAAAGAAACTCTTGCTAAACCAAAATATTTAACTAGATTTCTTTTTTTTTTTTCTTTCTTTCAGTGCGAATTCTTTGCTTGGGAGTTTAGCTTTGAAGTTGTTTCTTTTCTTATTGTTCCAACAGTATTGTGCTTTGAATCTTGTTTTAGGGTGGAACCAGACACTGTTCAGCTTATTTCGAAATTGTAGGATCAAATTTCTGGAATTCCTGAGTGTGCCTTCTATCGTGGACTTTCCTGGTGTTCCCCAAAATCTACTCTCTCAAGTAGTCAAGAATGTATAAAAACAGCCTGGATAATACGGACAGTTTGAAACTTTAATATATAATAGGCATTTTTTACGTTTCCCAAGAGTTGCTAAATAGAATATGCATGTGGTAGCACATGTATTCACTCCTACATGAACATAAAGTAGACACAGCTTACGTTGACATTTTTATACAGCATTTTATACCACACCTTTCTATGGACAAAGAGCATTGTGAGAACAGTAGGATTTGTGGCTAGGCAGATGGCTCAGTAGGAAAGAAAGGACCTGGGTTCGGATCCCAGGACTCATGTAAAAGGCCGAGCATGGCTGGGCACATCCCTGTAACCCCAGTGCTATGGGAGGTGGAGGCAGGAGGATGACCGGAGCTTGGCTGGATGCCCACCTAGACTCTAGGTTCAGTGATAGCCCCAGTCTCCAAGAAATAAGGTGACAATGATGGAGAAGTACACCTTCCGTGTACACTCACGCATGCACACCCTCCTCACCCACACATCCACCATGGTCATACACACTATACACATATGCAAAAAGAACAGTAAGACTTCTAAGGAAAAAAGCTTTTCACGTGATAACTATGCAAAGAATACCTTCATGTTTCATTGCAAGAGCAAGTGGAGACTACGCGAGCTGCCTATCTTTGATGAATTGCTCTTCCTTTTGTGTTTCCCCCAAAACAGTGACACATGCTTACAACAGGCTCCATGCCCCATGTGAGAGGACCTTTTCCACCCATGGACTCCTTAAGGCAATTGCCCCTCCCATCTTGTCCCTGAGCCCATCTCCTGAGCCCCTAGGGCCATCCCTCATCAAGGAAAGCGCCTGTGTCAGCCCCACAAGGAATAAATTTGAGGACCCATGAGCTGCTTTTCATTCCTCCCCCCAACCCCAGACACTGAGTGCCCGCTATGGCCCTGCACTCGCGAGGCGACATTGCCCTTGAATGCACATGGGTAGAGGTCAGCTTTATGTCTGCAGACCAAGAGACATGCCATGCCCCCAATGTCTTCCCACTAGGCGGGCTGGCCTGGGAAGCTCTTTTTTCAACCCAGATCCTCGGATCTGCCCACTCCAGGGGCACCATGCGCTCCGGCTGTCTATAAGCTTGCTCAGCTCCGTTTCTAAGCCTCCAGGCTGAGTTTAGTGTCATCTGTTATGACAACCTGTGAATTCCCCCTCCAAGGTCACTGATTTGACCAGCAAAATCATTGAGAGACATAAGAGGGAGGGAGGGAGAATGAGAGAGTGAGAGCAAGAGAGAGAGAGACTAAAGCAGCAATTAAGATTTTATAGCAGTGTGGTCTTGGGAAAATACCACCAATTCGCTCCCATCAGTCCTGTGGATTAGGCAGAATTCCGTGCAAGATTATGCAGTTGCAGAGACATCTCCATCCTTACTTAGAAAGCTTATCTTCCTCCTAGAGCCCCCCCAGCCTTCTCAAGTCAGCTGTCCCTGCTTCATGACCTCAGGTACCACCTCCTCCAGGAAGCCGTCCCTGATTGCTCTGGTCCGCATCCTCACCTTCTGAACTCCTGTTCGTTTGGTCATCTCTGGCATCTTTGCTTATTCTTTCCTGTGTCTGTCAGACATTTCCCCTTCTGGAAGATCCAGGAGGAAAGAATCTACGGCCCAAGTGCTGGGGAAACAAGTGAAATGTTTTCCAAGCCAGTTTCTTAACATTCAGAGTCAGCGCAGGAAGAATAGGGGATGAGGGAGAGTTATTTTGACAAAGCCCTTTAAGCGATTTATTTATTTGCTTTTTTATTGTGTGGAGGTCAGAGGATCCCATGGGATCCAGGAATCATGAGCCCATAGATAATCAGGCTTGGGTGCAAGTCTCTTACCCACTGAGCGCATCTTGCCAGCTCCTTCAAACCATTTTAAAAGACCCCCCCCCGTAAGCCCTGCAAACTGGATCAAAAGCCTGCCTCCTGTTGAGAGTGAGGATGATGATGGCTGTCATTATTTCATCATTCACTGCAATCTAGACACTATACTAAGCACTTCACATGCATGATCTCAATCGATCGCCTTTTGCTGTATGCATCCTAAAGGTGGAGAAACTTGATTTTAGGATGAATAACCTAGTCAAGAATCCATGAGGGGGGCAGACGGCGGGGGGAGGGGGGATGCTCAGCTGCTAGAGTCAGAGGCCTCGAATTCAGATCCCCAGAACCCACATAAATGCCAGGTGGGTGAAGTGGCCCACCCATCAGTCCCACCTCAGAAGGCAGAGACTGGGAATCCCTAGAGCAAGCTGGCTCGTGATACCATCCCTGTTGGTGAGCTCTGGGTTTGTTTTAGAGACCCTGACTCAAATAGAATAAAGTGGAAGAGCAAACAAGGATGATTCTAACATCCACCTTGCCCCCCCAAATGTGCATCCACACACGCAAACACTCATACACACATCATATGTCTATAAATAAAAATGAAAAAAATCCGTGAGATGGTTGAAAATGACTGCATGGTAGAAGTGAGATTTGAACCCAACCCATCTGACAGAAGACTGGACATTCTGTTACCCTAAAAGCTATCACTGAACCATATTCTGTGATAAGCAGATTAGGTCTCTGTTCCCACCAGGATTGGGCGAGGGCAGTAGGAAGAACTGACACATTGTGGGACCAGCTCAGAATGGAAGCATCTAGCACCTCGGGCCGGGCCGTCCTTCTTCCGTGGCCTCAGGGCATTACTCCCCGTGTCCATGGTGCTTCCAACAATGGAAGACCCGGGACCCTGAGCTTTCCCAGCTTACGCTAGGCATTGCAGCCTCTTTTCAAGTTGGCCACTTAAAAAATGCCTAGAATTGTACCAGGCTTCTCTGGTTGGCCGGTAACTTTGAGCCTAATAAAAACGTCAAGCTCATTAAGAAAGTTTCCAAGACCAAATAAACTCCAAAGAGGCTGTAATCTTTGATGGCTCTAAACTCTCAGATCTTAAGAATGTGGGAAAATATAGCTGGCGCATAGGGAGCTACTGAAGTGTCACCGTTTATTGCTTCAGTATCGTCTTGTGGCAGAAGTTTGGTTACCAAATCAAAAACCTCCCATGAAAATATCAGAGCACTCTTTTCTTTGTTGTGACAAGCTGTGGTGTGTGTGTGTAAAGTCTTGTGTGTGTTACAAAGTCAAATCTAAAATAAACACAAGTAAAATCACTCTGGAGTCGTGGCCAGAATCGCATTGTGTTGGAAATGTTCAGAGCTAAGCTTAGGAGGCATGGAAATTCCTATGCAAGGCAGCTAATACCAGAGACCCTCGTCACGGAGGACTGAGGGTCTCAGCTGGTCTTGGGGCTGGAGACACAGCCAGGTATGGAGTCTAAAGAAGCCAAGGGGTGAGAACAGAGTGGTGGGTAAAGAGCGTGAGTTGTCTGGATTTAGGGGGCGTCAGATTTGGAAGAGGGAAGGAAGGAGCCTGAGGAGTAATTGACAGGCATGCAGATCTGGGTTCAGATCCCAGCAGCCATGGAAAAATGTGGACATAGAATTCTAGCACTACAGTGGCAAAGATAAGATCACTAAGGTTTTGCCAGTCACCAGTCTACAGAAAACCAGTAAGCTCTAGGGTCAGTGAGAGCCCCTGTCTCAAGGGACTAAGGTGGAAATTGCTAGAATAGAACACCCAACATCCTCCTCTGGCCTCCATATGTACGCTGATATCTATATGTACATTCACATCACACTCACAGAGGGGCGGGGAAGAGAGCGAGCAGGCATGCGAGACCCATGGTTGTTCCATGGTGGGGAGGGTCAGAGGACAACTTTCAGAAGTCAGTTCTCTCATTCCACCACGTGGGCTCCAGGGATCCAACTCAGGTCTCCAGGTTTATATGCAGGTTCCTTTATCAACTGAGCCATCTCACTGCCCATTTTCATGTGCTTGTTGTTGTTTTCTTCTTTCAGTAGATTTGTGATCTTTTCATTTTTAAAAATGCATGCTTGGGCTGGAAAGATAGCTCAGGGGTTAAAACTCTGCCTTGTAAGCAGAAGGTCCTGAGTTCAGATCCTAGGTCCTATGTAAAAATGCCAGGTGGAAACTGAGGTATCCTGAACTTCCGGCCCTGGTGGGCAGAGCCTGGAAAATCACAGAGGGAAACAAAAAGGAGATAGAAACAATCCAGGATGATTCCCAAAGTCACCTTTGGTCCTCCACAGGGATATACAGTGTCCTCTGATTCACACACACACACACACACACACACACACACACACACACACACAAAATAAACAAATAAAGATTTAAATAAAAAATAAAAATGCATACTCACTGTATAAAAACTTGAAGAAGAAAAAAGAGTGCAAGGAAAAGAATCATTTTCAAGAGGAATCAGTTTAATAAAAGGGGAGTGGTGAGACAGTTAGAACTTAAAGATGGGAAGGTCAACTGTTGAACAAGACACTCTATACAAGGCAAGGATGCTGCATCCAGGAACTCACAACAGTGACACTTGTCCTTACCAGACCTGCATAATGACTGACACAACAACCTGCCCCCATAGACTATGAGGAACTGAAGAGAGATAAGAACACACAGGGGAAACCTTAGGGACTAGAGCTGGATGAGTGAAGGGAAATACCCCTATCAGTGGGGTGGCCCAAGGAGAGGTAACTTGGTGTACCACAGAGGCCAGAACCCCCACAAGAGTAGACAAGCCAGAGGGAACCATAGAAATAGCCAGGCAGAAAGATGGGAAGGAGTGGAATGGATTGAGGAGGGGAATGGGTGGGAGAGAGGATTGAGGGAAGCAGGATTAGCATTCAATATGCTTGTGAAACTAAAAAATAATAAAGTAGAAAAAAATCACTCTCCTCTGTCAGTATCCTGCTGCACTTCAACCCAGAGTCTTAGAAATCCTCCATTATCCTGCTATTTCACTTGACAAAGGAGCCGTCCATACTCAGAAATGCCTCATGGACATCAAGTCAAACAGTACCTGAAATTCTACCACAAATGTACAGTAATATATTCATCTCTCCAGCCACAGCTTTGGGTGGTTTCCAGTTTATGCAAATATAAATAAGGCCCCGATCAACATTCTCGTCTGTGAATCTGCAGCCTTGATTTGGATTATGCTAGTAGGATTAGTTCCCAAAACTGGAGTGACTGAGCCACGGCCATGAACATTTTAAATCTCCTCGATTTCTATCAAAGTCCAACGGCTTTCCAGAAAGGCCTTCCGGTCTGTTTCAACTGGCAACATTTCGCCACATACGTGCCAAGAGTGAAAATTATTTAAAATTTGATAGCACCCAAGCCTCCTTTTATGCCACCATCCAGTGAGTAGTGTCCACGATATATAGATTTTAAAAAAATCGAAGCCAGCATTTGCTTTTGCGCAACTCCAGTTACATAGCTCATACGGTACAGAGACAGAACCAAGCCCCGTGTGATTAATTTGGGAGCCGCTGTTCTCTGTGCACACGGTCAGGTGACAGGTCCCTGGAGAATCCTAAATCTGGAGAGTGATCTAAAGTCCAAGGTCCCTGGCCAGCTGGTCTCTATGGCAGAGAGTCTAAAGAATCAATGAAGAATTCTTGGTGGTATGCTATTCTACAAAGGATTCGTGAGCTGTGCACTGGTTGTGTGGGAAAAGGAAACAATTTTTTTAAGGTGCTCTAAGCTATTGATGCTAATGAATAACACACATACGTGATACCACACAAATCAGTTAATGAGTGAGACCAGCCCGCTCCAGGACTTGCTAAACAGTGGAGAGGCGGGAACTGTATGTAGACAGGGTCCTTTCATTGAGCAACCCTTAGCGCTGGCTCCTCCCATCTCCCTTCAGTGGTTCATACCTGAAGGTCAGAGGTCATGCTCTCCCAGGACCCAGAATCCCCTGGGAGTTGAGCTTGGGCTATGACCAGATTGAGCCCCGTGATTTCAATTTGCTCTCTTCAAAGACAAAGAGGCCATTAGCCTCACGTGGTCACACCTGGAGGAAGAGACTCTAAGAATAAGACCAAAAGTGACCAGTTCCTGAGCGACTACTATTTGCCTGCTGCTCAGGTGACATGAGTTCCTCCTGACATGTTTGGAGCCCAGTCAGCAAACCAGATTAAGTGCAGGCTTCCAGACATGGCTGCCATCCACAGTTAGGAGGTGAGAACTGTTGGGGGAACGGTTCCAATGGTCTGTTCCCAAATGTATCCAGGCATGCTCAGTTCTTCTGGAACTTCCAGAACAGAGTGGTACTAAATGGGGAGCATCAAGTTGGTTACCACCGACTGCTTGCCTGTCTCAAAGGAAATGAGGCATGCTGGGGGGGGCAGAGAGAGAGAAAGAGAGAGAGAGAGAGAGAGAGAGAGAGAGAGAACACACGCAAGAGTCCAGCAGGATGGCTACCTCTTTATACACAGGGCCTTCTATCATCTCCATCTTCCTTGCGACTTTTCATTCCTTGGTCTTGTCAATAAGAGAAGAATTCTCATTTCATCGATATGTGGGGACGGCTGCAAACTGCTATTGTCCAGAGAATTTTAACTCTTGGGAAGACTTTGGGGGCACACTCAAGGAAGAGTCTGGAATGCCTGCATCCCAGGGAATGCTGGGTGAGGATGTAAGTTGGCAGGATCCGGGGCTTATGGGGGGAATGGCCATGCATAGTCTGGAAAGCAAGAAAGGGATCAGGTCTTGGGATGATTTGAGCTGAGTCGTTGAGTGAGTGCTCTTTGACAAGAGCTGTTGCTGTCTCTGGACATTTAAGTCAGTGAGTATTATATGCCTACCACCTGCAACTCAGACATGCGGGATCCTGGGAGTAGAGGGCCATTTGAAAGGCATCTCTTCTTAGCCAGTTCTTTCCCCCTCTCTGGGAAATGAACAACCCTCAAAGACTTGGAAATGATGAGCTATGTGGTCGTGGTAGCGGAGGGAGTCAAGAGACCTAGGGAGGGGAGGTGGGGGGGGGCACAAGGGGATGGAGGGTTGGGGAGAAGGGGGGTACCAGTATACCTGTTAAGTTTGTATGAGTGGGAAAAAAAAGAGACCTAGGCAACCTTTACAAAGGGGTCAATATAGTCCATAAAGGGGAGCCAGTGCCTTTTGTAGAAGAGATAGCACAGCTTCCTGAGGCCAGATGGGTCCATTGTTCCCACTACTAGTCCCTAAGGCATGATGTCACGTGCTCCTGCATGCTGCTAAAGGGTAACACGGTGCCTTGGACAGGTGGGCTTCTGAACAGGGTTATTTCAGGGAGACGATGATTGCATGGAGAAAGAGACCTAGAATTCAAAGGGCAGGGCAGAGGAGACGCAGGGATACCCACGGCTCTGTGAGTTTGCGCAGATGGTAAGTGTGTGATCTAAGACTTGGAAGGCCATGTGCCATGAAACCCCCATGAAAGAGGCCAGGACCCACAGCTGCAGTTATAGGAGGGGGTGGGCAGAAATGTACAGCTGGTTCACCTTGACATAGGACCTCAGAACTGGGAGTAAGAGGACGTTCAGCGTCTCACATCTGTTAGGTCTTCTGAATGTGACAGTTGACAGGGTCGCACTCAGAAAGAGACCCCAGCCATGAAATCATTTCCCAGCAGAGAGTCTATGTATTGATGTATTTTGAAAGCCCTACCCAGGGCCCTCCAGAGAACACAGAGAGAGCTAGGTGGGTAAGTGTTGGCTTGGGATTCCTGGTGATCACAAAATGTAGCTGCAGACAGAACGCGGTTGGATAAGCATCCTCTCTTGAGAGAGGTTCCTTGATACGGGTTGCAGGTCTAGCCTGGGTAAGGAGTTGGTGCATCTGCTTCCTTAATCATAAAGCCGTGTAAGACATTCACCTTGATTTTCCCACAACCAGAGGCCCCTTCGGGTACTAATGGCCTTAGATGCCTGGAAGAGAGTTTTATATGCAAATAAGTTCAAGAAAGGATGACTATTGTTTGCCCCTCTTTAGAGCTTCCCAAGGCCTGCTGGCACGGCAAAGACTGGGTTCACGTGCGTGAGTTAGCCATTCCCAAACATGCTGATCCTGAATCCCTTATCTGTTCCTTACAGTTCAATAATTTTTTTCAGACCCCGCAAATTTTAGCATAAGTTTAGGAAATGCCAATTTGGGATATTAAAGCATTCTTAGAAGTAGGATTTATTCTTAGAAGTAGAAAGTTGTCTTTTCTTGTACCAGTTGTCTTTTCTTGTGTGTGTGTGTGTGTGTGTGTGTGTGTGTGTGTGTGTGTGTACATGGGGCCTGTGGGAGACAGGCAGAAGTCACCATCGGTTACTCGGGTATTGTTACTAAAGAACGTCCCACCTTGTTTGTTGAGACCACGTCTCACCGACCTAGGGCACACCACTTGGGCTAGGTTGGTTAGCCAGCAATTCCATGCATCCTCCTCTCTTTTCCTCCCCAGCCGCTGAGGCTGCAAGAAATCTCCACCACACGCGCCCAGCTTTTTCTGTGGTGCTGGGAATTGAGCTCAGCCCCCCACCCCCACCCCTTGTGCTTAGGCAGCAAGCATTTTACCCACCGAGCCATCTCTCCGGCCCTCTTTTCTCAGCTGACAGTGCTGGGCCAGCAGTCTTTGGCCAGAAGATGTGTATGAAGCCACGGATCTAAGAGAAGTCACAGTCTTGTCCAAGCTTGGCTCTCTCTCACCAGGACTCCCCACACCACCCAAAGAAAACTGACAAAGAGCCATTTTCATGTTGTCGTCTGCCACCTGCCTGGGAACCCAGACTCTCGTCTGTGGTTCTGCAGGACTGCTTCTGTCTAAACCCAGGTGTATCCCCCCCCCCCCGAACAACTAAATCCCCCTGGAAATTACTCTTAGCCCAGGAAGCCAGTCTTGATTTGGTGAGTGTAGCAGTTCATGTGGACCAAATTGCCAGACAAGCCACATGGTTTCTTTATGTATGTGTGAGTGTGGCTCATCTGGCTTGGTAGGAGTTGCATTCGCCTGCATGGTTCCTGACAAATCACCATCAAATGGCTTAAAGGAACAGGGGTTTATTTTCTCTTACGAATCCTTGTTACAGTTGTTTGTCCATCTTATCTGGAGAGCGCACACCAACACCAAGGGCGAAGGAACTGGCCACACCATCTCTACACAACAGCTGAGAGGCACAATCCTTACTTGCCAGACCAGCATGACTGGCCAAGTATACACAAAGATATCAACTCTCTCAACCAGCTGTCTGGGTTTTATTCCAGGCCTAGTCCCAGCCACGGTGGGCTGGGCCTTCCCCCTCAGCTAGACAACCTCCTGCAGGTTTGCTCTGGGCTTAACTCAACCACTAATTCTCCACAAATGTACCCAGAATTCAAACCCTCAGCTGTCAATGCAACTTTGATCCACAGCAGCCGCCTCCAGTGTCTCTTGTAACGCTCCCAAGCGTAGCTTTAAAAGTTTCTCCTTGACTTAGTTGACAACATAAGCATCGTCTGCAAGGTACCTGTATTTCACTGGGAGCCTCTCTTCATCCACAGTTGCTATGGTCACCGTCTGGTGAACATTGCGAGACCTGCTGTGGTTTGGATAGGAAGTGCCCACCCCTGAGGCATGTGTGTTCAAAGCTGGGTCCCCAGCACAGTTCTTGAAGTTAGACTTTGTGTAGGGGCTGGATCATGAGGACCCGGGCCTCGTTGATTTTTTTTTTTCTTATTCCATTGATGGGTTCAGAATGGAATGCACTGCTGAGATGCAGGGGGAACTGCAGAGGGTAAAACCTGGCTGGAGGAAGTTGATCCCCGGATAGAGGGGTCATGCCTTCATTCAGGCCTCTTTCTCTTGCTGTGTCTGCCTACTCCTTCGCCACTGTGAGTGACATGCACTGCTTCCCAATGCTGTGCATCCTGCCCTCTCTGTTCAGATGCTGTAGTTCACCTCAGCCTGGAGCTCATAGAACAATAGACATTCTGCAACCACAAGACAGCACAAACCTTTCCTTGGGGTTAATTTGCTCAGGCATTTTGTCATAGCAATGAAAACCAACTAATACATCTATTAAGGATTTTATAAGCTTGTACCAGAGATTTTTTTTAACTCCCTCCCTAGTCTAACTTAGCCCTGTACTGGAGTTTTGAGGAGACCAAGAGTAAAAATTTGTTTTTCCATCCTCAAAGCATCTTTTTCTCTCAGGAGAAAAAGGCTTTTATCTGAAATTTTTAAATAATAGTTTCTAAAATACTTAAGTCCAGAAATGTTCAATGGGGAGACAGTCTTGGAATACAAGAACAGAACAAGAGGTCAGAGTCAATCAGAATTGCTGCTAAGAGGCCTCAAAGAGAGGCAAGATTTGGAGTGGAAATGAATGCATTATGTTTGGATGCTTTTGTTTTCAAGACATAAAAAAAATCTATGGGACTATTTCTTCTTCCTTTTTAAGGAGAGAGGAGCAATGAGCTAGGCTTAGGGGAAAAAGGAGAATACCCCCATCACCCCAAGTTCTTACGGCCAGCAGAAGAGGACTATTTGAGGTACACTAATAGAACAGGAAGATGCACCCTGAGTACCAAACCACAGCCCTTCATTCAGAAGTAGAACCCGGTATTCAGAAAAGCTCTCGGATTACACTTCCCTCTGTAAGTTAACCTGCATGGATCTGGTTTTGTAATAACCAACAGGCCAGTGTTTTAGAATAGTCCACATCTGCCCTCTGGGCTGGTTCATTTTTCCTTTTAAATGTAAATGTCAAAAAAAGGGGGACATGAGATTTCTCTGACGCAGAAAGTCTCTATTTTTGGAAAAGATAAGCAAGGTCCAGTGATCAAAAACTCCGAAGGGGAACATGGTTCCCGGGGGATGAAAGATTAAAAATTAAAGTGCAGTGAGGTTGGTAAGCTCATTAGTAAAATAAGGGAACCAGTCAAAGCTTCTTAAATTCAAGGCACATTATCGTGATGAACAACGCCACTGAGAACCAGGAGACAGATGGACAGTTTCAGGAAAACCTGTGACTGTTACAAGTTCGGGCTTCCCCAGTGGGCAGGAGGGGCACAAGTGCCACAGATGAATGCAACACTGGAAACTAGAGAAATGGCACTAGGAAGATCCATTCCATTAGGACTCTTGTGAAAAGGGCTTCTAGATACTTCGGATGTCTTGTCCAAAAGATAAGCAAGTTACAAAGACATATGAAGGAAGCCAAGTGGATGTTGGTCAAAATATGGGAAACCCTGGGTTTGTGTTCCAAGTATGGGACACCCCAGATTTAAGATCCATCTGCCTCAGAACAAACATACGGACCTCATTGAGTTACACTGTGAATTAAAACAAAGATATTAAATTAAAGAATTAAAGCAAAGATGTAAAAAACATGTATGACAATTGACTGAGAAACCGGAAGGCTGAAGATGGACAAATGTCAACATTCACCAAACAAAAGGTGGGAATTAACTACAGATGTACAGATAGCTAAGCTCGATGGTAGATTTTTTTTTTAAAACATCCAGAACAGACTTGAATAAATGCTTCTAAATGCTAACTCATCTAGAAATGATCTAGAAATTTGAGCCAACTTTCAAGAAAAAGTCATTCGTGCCATGGTGCCATGGAAAGGTTTAGAAAGCAAATCTAATTTAAATGTATGTTAATAACAACGGGGAGAGGTTGCTGAGTAATCACACTCCTTGCTTCACTGGTCAGCCCATAATCTGATTGGTTCTGAGTAGCTTGGATTTTTATTTTTTGCATGTATAGTTATGGGTGTGTACAAGTGTATGACCGTGTGGTGTGTGTGTGTGTGTGTGTGTGTGTGTGTGTGTGTGTGTGTAGGGATGGGTGTGTCTACGTGTAAAAGAGGGTACTCTGCGTGCTTGTGGAGACCAAAGTTGACTTCTGCAGTCATCTGGATTACTCTACTTCCCTAGTGCTTGTGGAGACCAAAGTTGACTTCTGCAGTCATCTGGATTACTCTACTTCCCTATTGCTTTGCTCTGGGATTTCCCAGGCTCTGCCTTCCAGGGCCAGAAGATCAGGCCATGGTCATTTCCACCTGGTGTTTTTATGCAGGATCTGGGATCCAAACTCAGGTCCCTTTGATTGTGAGGCAAAGGCCCTTGAGCCATGTCTGTGACCACAGTAGCTTGCTTTAAGAAGGAGGTGACATCCAATCCATCAGGACAGAGCCAAGGACGGTGCAGGAACAGCAAAACTGGAAGAAGAAGAAGAAGAAAAGAATAACAAATCGTAATTCAGAACATCAGAGACCCTACATTAATCACCAGGAACCAGGCCAGCCTAATCTCTCCCATTCCAAAGCTCAGAGAAATTTGCGGAAGAGGGGGCGGTAAGATTGTAAAAGCTTAAAGATGGGGAGGAGCAACGACGATATGCAAGATACTCCACACACATTAGAGCCGAAGTAATCATAATAGGACTTTGCATGACCTGCACAATGACTAACGTCATTGACCCCCCCAAAGTCTAGCATGGATCACAGGCTCTAAGATTCTTAGAGGCAAGGGATTAACAGCAACAATAGTGTTCCTATACTAAAAGGGAACACAAAAAAGAGCTCTAGGCAATGCCATTGAGTCCTTACACCTCATCAGAGAGGAAGACCCAGAGGGAAGTTTGACATGTACACTAAAGGATGCTCTGGGAATGGGGGGGCACCAGAAGAAAGGGGAGAAGGAAAGGGAAAAGGGGGAGGGAACAAGGGGATCCAGGGAGGGGTGGAGGGAGAGAGAAGAATGAGTTACCTATCAAGTTTGTATGAGTAGAAAAAATAAATTACAAAAAAAAAGAAGATGGGACAAACTTTTCGATCTAGGGAGTGGGACCAAGACCAGTAGTCTATGCTAAGTCCCCATCACAAGAGTATAGTTGAAGTGACTCTCCCATGAGAAGCCCGTACCAGAGTGCCTTTCACTCATTATCATAAATATGTGTCTAAAATCCCTTTAATAAACTCCAACTCTGCTTCAAAACAAAATGAAAGAGTACCATTGAGAGAAAGATGTGTGTGGTTAACCTAGAGAGGGACATCTGCAAAGCTCTGGAAGATGGGCTGGACTTCTGAACTACTCCAGTGGCAGAGTATGGATCAATGGGTACACATAATATGGACACGCAGTCCCCTGGAAGAAAGAACTTTCTAGAAAAATAGAATTACCTCAGATGCAGTAAGTTCCCGTCAATGCATAGACTGTAGTTATGGCTGGTAACCCTCACAAAGAAGAAGGGATGGTACAGATGGGTGGTCTTCAAGAATTCCCAATGATTCTAGCTCGTTCCTCATGAATAGGATTAACTCTCTCTAAGGAATCTTTCCAGGGGCTTGAGTGATGGCCGAGGGGTTTAAGCCTTTGACTTACAAGCAAAAAGGACCTGAGTTTGGATTCCAGATCCCATGGTTAAAAGCACTGGGTAAAAATGGCAATGGCTTGCACTTGGGACCCTGGAAGGTGGAGCCTGGGAAACCTCAGAGCAAAGCAGGAAGGAGGTAGAAGCAATCCAGGATGATTCCAGAAGTCACTCTTAAGCCTCCACAGGCACACACAGTGCTCTCTTACACACACACACACACACACACACACACACACACACACACACACATGTGCACGCAGGCAGGGTAAAAAAAAAATCTTTCCAGATGTGGGCTATTGTGTAACAGCATGGAAGAGAGGCTCCATTCATAACTTTTAGGTCACGTGATCATAGTAACCTAGACAGGAAGGGGGACTAGAAAACTAGTCCTAAATGTGACTACCTGTCACCAAAGAGGGACCAATCCATAATTACCTCCAGTTAGTAGAAGCTAATCTGTGACTCAGAGGACTGGTTCTTATCAGTCATGTGAAATTATGGTCCACATCCCTAGTTTATGGAGACATTTCAACCAGCGGGAGCTAATTCCTCCAATTTCTCTCCTCTGGTTGTTTTTAGAACATTTAATAGCAATCTTCTATCATTTAAATAAATTCAGATGTAAGCCAGAAATAAATGAAAGGAAGCACATGAAATGGAACTGCAATCATGTCTCTTATTTGAAGTTTTTTCCACCATCATTTAGATGAATGAATTTAGAATTTAGAAACTTCTGGTTTTTTGGTTTTGTGTTGGTTTTTTTGCCTTATTTTCTCATTGTCTGCTCTTTTTCTCTTTTTCCCTTTCATCTCCTTTTGCTCTAAGAATTTATGTTTTTAAACTTTCCCAGGATTCAATTAACATTGCTTAATTTTATTTTTTATTTATTTATTTATTTATTTTTGTGAGACCAGCAAAATCACCGAGCCGCTTCCTTTACAATACTTAGCCAAACTCTGGAAACCAAATCTGTAGCCAAACATTTGGCTTTGGTTTAGAGGCAGAAGTGGAAACAAGGAATTGATCTGCAGGTGTGGGACAAAGCTGGTCTTAAAAATGCAGATGTTATTACCTCTGAGCCCCGGGGACCTGGAACACCATGCAGAGAGCCACCCAGAGGGAAACAATAATCATAAAAGGGTCTCTCCACTCGGTGGGTTTTGCTGGGCTGTCTCTTTGCAGCATTTAGTGAGACTCTAACAGCACAAACAGCTCTTGGATCTAAATTGCTAGCATTCAGGGGGACAGAGGTTACATAAAACAAAAGCAAATTATGCAAACAATTTTCCAGTTTGCTCTGGCATTTCTTTATTTCTGCTTATCTTTTTTCCTCAAAGGGCCATTGACCACTTCCTACCCGGCTGCCACCAATCAGTGTCCAGAGACCCCCAAACAATCAGTCCACACCTCTACACAACAAGAGCTCTTAGAAACTGTCCGTTTCTAGCCCCAGCCTGAAGCTTGGAAACTCGGATCCTGGAAATAAATATCTGAAACCCAGAAGAGTTTCAAGTGGTCTTGTGAAAGAAATTGGGATGGCGGTTTAACCCGAGAGTCCTAAAACTTATCTCTTGTCTAGAGAGGTTGGAAATAGGATTATTTAGATGCAGAAACAGTGTGAACCAATAAGTGGAACTTAAAGAACTTTCTAGTAAAATTGAAATAGCACACCAGGAGAGCAAGCAGTCCCACTCCTCAGTATATCCTTGAGGTCTATGGTCCCACATACACACTGCTTCAGCAGTTGGATACTTCTGTGTAGACATAGGTCAATGTCAAAAGCAACATGAGGGAAAACAATAGCTATGAGAGATATGTTACCATCATGCACATTTTAAATAAAACCCCAAACTTCCATTTAAGAGCAAGGATATACCCAAGCTTTCTCTGTGGAGGGGAGAGGAATGGAGGATACAAAAGTTTTTTTTTAACATTACTGCTAATGCATTTCCTTAAAAAGAAAATGTTCTAAGCAAATGTTCTATAAACTAACTTAGTGGAAATGGAATTTTATTTTTATCCTTTTCTGTACCTTCATGTGTGTTCCAAGTATAATACAAAGCCGAAACAGCAATTACACAAAAATGATAGGCGCAAGCTCAGACACTTACAGCACAGCAGGGAAGCTGGTGTCCAGGGAAGCAAGCTGGGGCTCCCGATCCTTAGAAGGAGACAAGAGCTATGGTCAAACCAACTCATCATTTTCTCTTTCCACGGTCTTCTCTTAATACTGTATGTCCATCAATACAGTATTGGGGCTGGAGAGATGGTTCCGGGGTTTAAGACTCTATCTTTCAAGCAGAAGGTCCTGAGTTCAGATCCCAGGTCCCACATAAAAATGCCAGACAGAAACAGCGGTGGCCTGCACTTCTAGCCCTGGGAAATCCCAGAGCAAAGCAAAAAAAGAGAAACAATGCGGAATGATTCCTGAAGTTACCCTTTGCCTTCCACAGGGACATAGTGCCCTCTGATACACACATGCACGCACGCACACATGCACGCACACACACAAAAATAAAAAAATTTATTGATGGATGACTTAAATCCTAGTCACCTTCTACTTGCGACATCAATTTTTTATCCCATTTAATTTAATCCCATTTATCTACATTTAATTAATGTAGCATACATTGAAAAGTTTCATTGAAAAGTTTTATTTGTTTGTGACTTCACATGTGTGACCCCACACAGTGCATACAAACTTAAACAAACCCAACCTTTCTTTCAGGGTAGACTTTAATAGGTAGCTCTTAGCACAGCCCAAAACATCCAACTAAAAATTCAAAATCTTAAACACCCTAAAATCTGAATATTTTGAACATCAACATTGATGTCAAAAGTGGAAAATTCCACATCTGACCTCATGCGCTCAGTCACCATCAAAACATAGGCTTGGGCTGAGGCAGTTTTCTGGGGGTAAAGTGCTTGCCACGCTAGAGTAAGGACCTGAGTTCAGATCACATAAAGCCAGGCGTGGCAGTGCATGTCTATAATCCCAGCATTCCTGCAGCAAGACGGGAGTTCAAGAAAGGAGAATCCCCAGAAACTTGTGAAACGGCTGCCTGCCATGTGCAGACTGGCCGGTTTTAAACAAGATGGAAGGTGAGAATCATCACCATGGAATGCCCTCTGACCTTCACATACACATTGTGGTACAAGAACACCTGCACCTGTCTCTCTCTGTCTCTCTCATGCACACATGCACAGTCCTTTAAAAATATTGTATAGGGCTGAAGACATGGCTCAGGGGTTAAGACTCTTGCCTTGCAAGCAGAAGGTCCTGAGTTTGGATCTCAGGCTCCACATAAAAGCAGTAGGCAGAAACCGCAGCGGTAGCGGGGTTGGGGTTGGGGGGCTGCACTTCCGGCTCTGGTGGGCAGAGCCTGGGAAATCCCAGAGCTAAACAAGGAGGTAGAAGCAATTCAGGATGATTTCTGAAGTCACCCTTGGTCCTTAACAGGGATACATAGTGCTCTCGCTCTCTCGCTCTCTTGCTCTCTCACACACACTAAATAAATAAATAAATAAATAAATAAATAAATAAATAAATAAATAAATAAATAAATAAATAAATAACATTGTATAAATTATGTTCAGGCTATGCATTTAAGGAACATATGAAACATGAATGAATTTCTGTTTAAAATTGAGTCTAATCTCAAGATAACTCATTGTAGATCACCAGACATCTCAAAATCTGAAAGATAGAAAGAAATTCAAACCCCAAAACATTTCTAGCCCCAGGATTTCAGCTAAGAGCATGTGGACAGAGGTCTGTTCGACAGTGTCGGTTTATTGCCCCAGCCAACTCAGACACCCTCTGGTTGGCACTCCTAAAACCAAGCTTTGGAGTACTTAAATATTCTTAATGATATTTCTTTTTTGTTACTGCCTATTCAACATCGTGTCTATCCAAAATGACCAGCCTGTAACACTGGAATCACATGCAGCTCCTTAGACATTCACATGCAGTCCTAGAAATCGGAAGAAAAATGAATGGTGCCCAGGTCCCACAGGTCTGGAGAGCGACCTAAGCTAGTAGCATTATAGCTTTGAACAGGTGAGTTTATTAAGCACACAGCATGCCAAGAAAGAGAACGTGTAGCGAGCTGCAGACAGACAGCGGAGCATTCTCCTTCCTCTACTGGTGATCACAACATGCCGGGGAAATGACAGGAACTGCCCCCGTGAGGAACAAGCAGAAGTTGTCATAGTTAAGCAACTTGACTGTTGAGGTTTGAGCTCTGGGCACATTTGTACAGAATCAGTGGTTGAGTTAGGCCCAGAGCAAACCTGCAGGAGATTGTCTAGATGCTGGGGAAGGCCCAGTCCATGATGGGTAGGATTAGGCCCTGGAATAAAATACAGAGAGCTGGTTGAGAGAGTCGGCATCCTTATGTACACTTGGCCAGACATGCTGGTCTGGCAAGTAAGTGTCGTCCCTCTCTCAGCCATTGTGTAGAGATGGTGTAGCCAGTTCCCTCGGCCTGGTATTGGTGCGTGCTCTCCCATCAAGCTAGACTACAGACTGTAACTGGACTATCAGTAAGAAAATAAACCTCTTGTTCCCTTAAGCCATTTGATGTCATTTATCAGTAACCATGAAAACAAACTGCTGTAGAAGTCTCATCAACAATTTTGTGGGGCTTATGAGACAGGCAGCAGAAATTGACTAGGGAAGCCTGACGGGGGCAGTCAGAGAGTCCTGGTGCAGTCGAGTGACCCCTTGGGCGAGGCTTCCAAGTAAAAGTACAAATGCTGTAGACAGGTCTCCCATCAGACAGGGTGCTAAGGTCGCCTAGCAGAAGCTGACCAGGGAAGCCATACTGGGCTAGCCATATTGGAGTTCTCCACTGAGAACTCCTTCTCCCCACGAATCTCCACTGGGTGCTCTCTCTCTTCCCCTGTGACTGAGTCCGGGACAGAGGGGAGCGCAGCCTGACAGAGGATGGGGTTTTTAGAAGACACTTGACATAAACTCACTTGGATCTGAAATGGGAGGGGGGCACCCCACTTCCAGAGCCAACTTCTCAGCAAGCTCAGATTGCACCTGATGATTTATCGATACAGTGTTCATTACAACCCTGAAGGTTGTACTGATGTTGGGGGTTCAAAGGCCTTTGAGGTCCTGGGAGGGAAGCTGACGGGAAGCAGCCCCATGTGTTGGCAGAGACGCAAACCAGACTGCTGGGCTCAGCTCTTCTACCTGTGAGCCCTTGAACGACTTTCCTCTGCCCTCCCATTGTCTCATCCAGACAAAGAAAAACAGGAGGAGAAGCAGTGGGTGGGACACCAGAAAATCCTTCCTATAGCACCGAACACTTGGCTGGTACGTGGTAGCTTGGTTGTAGCATCATCTTTATTGTTCTTGACGTAGAGCAGAGACAGAGATGTGAGAATGTTCTTCCCTGTCCATAAAGCCTGGCAATTTTGGTGTCGTGCATTAACATAAAAGAAATATCCAACTTCAGTCATACTCGTATACTGAAACTTTGACTAGGAAGTTTAGCATCCATAGGTCCTAAACCTACATAAAGATCATCTCTTCTTGATGGAGTGTCCCGAGTAGCTCATTGCTCTAGCTAAATAGCTGAGCCAAAGCAATTCTAATAGTCACCATGGAAACAAATAACACAATGTGTTTTATGGATTAAAAAGAGCTGCAATCTTAGGTAGAACCTGGTACAAGGTTTGAGAAGCACACATTGGGGGTGATTGGATTCAAGGTTCCATCCTTGCAACCTCACCCCTTTCACCTACAAGCCTTAGTTAGTGACCCCACTCTTGCTTCTGGGAGTACCCTTTGAATCCTCAATGGGTGCAGGGAAATAAGCAGCCGTGTTAACTTCTAAGAGTCCCGTCTACTTTACAGTCTCCCTATGAGTTTGTGATGATTGGGCCATCTTTGACATAAAGCACTTCTTTGATTCTAAATGTCTTGATCTTTACAACATTGACATGTGCATAGAACGAATTTCATTATAAAGGACGCAGGTAAGGCGGCCTCTGGAGTCCTTTTCTGCACGTAGCACATGCTCGTGAGTTCTTATTCTTCGTTGTAGAGTTAAATGTCGTGATTACTATGTTATTAATTCTGAAATGTACACTTTTCCACGTTTTTAATGCAAGTTTTCCCTTTTTACATATTTTATATTTATTTGTGGGGGAGAGCACATGCTTGCCACTGCAGTGTGTCCGTAGTGGAAGTTAGAGAATGACTTTTGGAAGCTGGTTCTCTCTTTCCCACCATGTGGGCATTCAGAGATGGAGCTCCAGTCTCCACGTTTGCACGCAGGTGGCTTTGCCCACTGAGCTATGCCCCCAGCCACACTTTCCCATCTAGAAGAGGTAGATATAACTTGGCAGTTAACTAGAGTGTAGACTGCTGTGAAATACTGTGCTTTGCATGTGTCTGTGTGAGGCACTAGGAATGCTGCTTTGGAATCCCTACAGGGGAAAAACTATGAAAATATAGACTGAGGGACAGGAGATGGATCAATAAAGTGCTTGATGCACAAGCTTGATCGCCCGAGTTTGATCCCTAGTGTGTGCGCACGCACACGCGCGTGCGCGCACACACACACACACACACACACACAGGCGGAGTGTGGGGGGAGTGTGCTTGCAATCCTAGTGCTAGGAAGGTGGAAACCAGAAGACCCCTTGGGGCACAATGGCCAGGAAACCTAGCCTAACTGGCAACTCCAGGCCAGTGAAGACAGTATATAAAGAAAGTGAAGGGAGAAAGAGAAGGAGGGAGGAAGAGGATAGAGGGAGGGAAAGGAAAGAAAAAGAAAATTAAAGAAAGAAAGGAAGAAGGAAGGGAGGGAAAGAAAAAAACTGGAGAGAGACAGAGAGAGAGAAGAAAGAAAGAAAGAAAGAAAGAAAGAAAGAAAGAAAGAAGAAAGAAAGAAAGAAAGGAAGGAAGGAAGGAAGGAAGGAAGGAAGGAAGGAAGGAAGGAAGAAGCAAGAGAGAAAGAGAGAAAAGACACAAGAGAGAAAGAGAAAAGAAACAAGAGAGGAAGAAAGAAGAAGAAAGAGAAAGAGAGAAAGAAAGAGAGAAAGAGAGAAAGAAAGAGAGAAAGAGAGAAAGAAAGAAAGAAAGAAAGAAAGAAAGAAAGAAAGAAAGAAAGAAAGAAAGAAAGAAAGAAAGAAAGAAAGAAAATAGGAGGAGGAAAAAGAGGAGGAGGAAAAAGAGGAGAAGGAAAAAGAGGAGAAGGAAAAAGAGGAGAAGGAAGAAATGGGCACCCAAGGACTGACACCTGAGGTTGAGCTCTAACCCCCACACCCCAGTGCACACACGCTCGCACACACGCACACACACACACACACACGCACACGCTCCCACATGCACGTGAGCAGACACACAGAGGAAAGCAGTGACTGGAGGCCAGAGAGCACAGTCTTTGCAACGGGGATCACGAACAGGAGACGCTCCAGGGGCACGAGAACAGCTGTCGCGGAGGAGGGGCTGCTGGGCTGTCTCGGAAGGTCCCTTTCAGCCTAGAGATGCTGGCTGCTGGCTGTATTTGCTTATTTGGTTAATTGCTTTGCTCACTCAGGTTGGATGGACCAGAAAGCCACGAAAACAACAGAGGGACGTTCACACACATTACATTTCCCTTGCAGAATCAGCTGGTGTTCTGATGAGCTAAGTGTTGGTGAAACTATCGTAAAACGGTCCTTTTCAAGCAGATATATTTGCACACGATAACTGTTATAAAAATCATTTCATATTTTACGGATGGCTTACAAGTTCCTTGAGATTCTCGTAGACACTCAAGAGTCATTTAATATGAGCAGGGTATCATATACAGAATGTTTACGGTCTCTGCCCTTGTTATTTCTCACTCAGCAGCAGATGAGACATGACTATTATAGCTGCTAGCGAGGTTTTGTGGTGGTCGAGTATATATATGTACAGGTATATGCAGGGCAAAATGTCATAGCTAGTGACATGATGTTGCTTGGTCTATCAGGCCGTCTTTCTAATTGTGACATAATCCTTCCCCCTTGACTTGTAGTGTGGCTGGTTAAGAATTAAATTTGACCATCTCAAAACTCAGTAAGGCCCAGAAGTGTGGTGTGGTAGATCCCAGACAAGCTGCTTAGGAATAACTCCCATTGTCAAAATCTGGGATCGGTTATCCTGAGGGCTGGGTTTGATTTCTGAGTTTTTCTAATGGACGGTAGAAATCTCACTCTATCACATGTGCCAGGGATTTGTCAGTCCGAAGGAATTAATTAGAATGCTATTTCTATAACCATGTTTATGGTTTCATCATTTGTGAAATCCTGCCGTTTATGAGCCGGTCCTATTTTTGGGTAAGAGCAATTACTTAGAAAAGCTGCTAGATAGTTTCTGTCAAGCTTAATTAAACCTTTCTCAAGAGCCCGCGAGCCGTCGACGGCTGATACTTTAGCTCACATATTCCTCATAAACTAGAATCTCTACTAGTAAAAATAACTCAGAGGCATCAATCCCTTCAATCTGGAAGCCAGTTGACTCCTTCTAGACAAATTCCATATGTCTCTTTACCTCATCCCAGCTCAGCATTTGCCCTTGAGGGTTATTTATGGGTAAGAGTCACTTTTTTTCTAGCACATTCTAAATCTTTTCTGAATCCTCCTTTTTTTTTTTTTTTTTTTTGAGGTGTCCACACTGTGCATTACTTCCATCCTCAGGTCAGTCTTAATGATACAAGAACAGTAAAGGATGCTAGGGAAAGCTCAGAACTAGACTGGTGGCATGGGTAATGCTGCTATCAGAAGCCACAGGTAGTTAAACAAAATTCCCAGTCACAAGATGTGATGTTCCCTAATGAGCCATTGCTCAGAGAGGTCTCACCTCCCCCAAAAAAATAAATACAGTATTTCCATTGCTCTTGCTTGCCCTCTAGGAAGTGGACATTAAAAACATTTTACAGGAAATGGTGTTGAAGCGCTTTCAAGGAAGTTTTTCCTTTAAAAAAAAAAACCTCAATTGTGAAAACAGAGGAAAAGCTGCAACATTAGGGGTACCTTCAATCATGGGGTACTGGGATATGTTAGGAGAGAAAAGGCTAAGGACAGGGGAAGCTACAGGATTGAATGAGGAGGCAGTGTGATTGATGGGCTGCACTTTGATCTGGACAGAATCTGGAATGACAGAGAAAGTAGGGGAGAGTAATCCAGGCTGCGCAGAAATTCCAAGACCACGCAGAAAAGCTGTCCCTGCTGGAACTATGGGAGGTTAGTGCTGGGTGCTTGTTTATAGACATTCATGTCATCAAGGGTCCCTGAAGGAGGAGTGGAGGAGTGATAAGAATGACAGGTATATAATTTTGAATTTTACTAGTGATGGGCCCATTTTGGCAGGTCTTGTGCTGATAATCACAGACGCTGAGTGTTTCAAGGGCTGTGTCGTGGCTGGAAGACTGTGTTCTACACCAGTCCACCTTTCCTCTGCCCCGTTTGGCAACATTCCCCCAAGCCTTACAGGGGGTGATAGACACGCACCCTTGAGCACTCAACTTTCAACCTTCCGTTATTCTCTGCACTCTGATCACTTAGGAGTCTTTCGGTAACCACTACCCACTTACAGAGAAGGAAATCAGTACACCTCTCTGACCACAGCTGAGAGCCACGCCGATGGAAGGGCTTAAACAAGAACATCCGGAAGGCTGTCTTGCAGGTCACATCATAGCCAGTCAGCCAGACCACAGCTGGAGCTGCCCTACCAGGGCGTAAGGATGGAACTATTGTAGGAAATGGATTTGGTGGTATGGAATAGAGAGAGAAAAACCCGAGGCCAGGAACCAGTTAGTTCCCCTGTGCCAGGTAGAGTAGAGGCAACTACTAAGAAAGGCAAGACTCGAGCTGGAGAGATAGCTCAGAGGCCAAAGACTTTGCCTCGCAAGCAGAAGGTCCAAGTTCGGATCCCAGGTCCCACATTAAAAATGCCAGGTGGAGACCTGCACAACAGCTGACATGTCCACCCCCCCCCCAAAGTCTAGCATGGATCACAGGGAAAAAGGCTTCAGGCAGTAGGATCCTTAGAGGTGGAGGATTAAACAGTCATAATAGAGTTCCCATGCTAATGGGGAGCCCAAGAAAGGGCCCCACGCTGTGTCACTGAGTCCTGAACACTCGCTAGAGTGGAGGACTCAAAAGGGAGGTTCTGCACCCACAAAAATGGATGCTTCAGGGGATGGGGAGGAAGGGGGAGGCACCAGAAGAGGGAGAGAGAAGGAGGGGGGGTGAGAGGAAGGGGGAAGGGGGAGAGTACAATGGTGGATGATGGGGGGAGAGAGAGGATGGGGTACCTATTGAGCTTGTATGATAGGGAAAAAAATGTGGGAGAAAAAAAAGTTTAAAAAAAATGCCAGATAGAAACAAGCATCCGCCTGCACTTCTGGCCCTGGTGGGCAGAGCCTGAGAAATCCCGGAGTGAAGCAAAAAGGTAGATGCAATCCAGGATGAGTCCCGAAGTCACCCTTGGTCCTCCATAGGGACACACAGTGCTGTCTGACATCTCTCTCTCTCTCTCTCCCTCCTCCCTCTCTCTCCTCTCTCTCTCTCCTCCTCTCACACACACACACACACACACACACACACACACACACACACATACACACACAAACACTACATATATGCAAAATAAAGTTTGAAAGGCAAGACTCGTGCCACAGACACAGGCCAGTGGGGCGCCACCTTTCAGTAGCCGCCGCAGCTCACCCGCTGCCTCTGTGCCATGTACGTCATACAGAGACCTTGTCACGAGAGAAGCACTCTCTTATCCCACATTAACATTTTCTTTGCTGCTTTTGAAACCACCTTTGACTTGCCCGTTTCCAATCCTGCAGCAGCCTCCAGTCTGCCTCTGGAAGTCCTCCCTGTCTCTTCAGGGGATCTACATATAATTTAAAATACATTTCACTTGAATCCCATCTTACAGATGAGAAACTGGTATTAAACAAGTTATATGATTTCTCCTAAATAATTGGTAGCTTTAAGATCTTAGCCTAAATCATATTACTCCTGAGTCCATTCTATAATCAAAAGTAACTAAGGAATATTTGAAAGGTAAAAGAGGACTCACTAAGACTCACTAATATTTGTTTGTCCTTAGCGTTAGATTTAGCATGTGGAATCTTAAAGGAAAGACCCTGTGTGTTTATCATAAGTGTTTAAGATATAATCAGAAAACCAAAGAATTAGTTAGATACAGGTGTCAAGTTGACAATTGAAGCCTAAGTCTGTGAAGAATTGGTAGGTAGGATTAAGCCTGAGCAGGACTGTGAGAGGGATTTCATATCCAATACATGCATTTTTTGTTGTTTTTTTTCCTTCGTTTTACATTTATTTCATGCTGAATTCATTCCTAGGCCATAAGTTTTATTTCTTCAGTTTCTTTTTTTCTTTAATTTTTCCACTCATACAAACTTAATAAGTACCCCAGTCCCCTCACTCCCTCCGCCCCACCCTCACCCCCTTGCTCCCTCCCCCCTTTTCCCCTTCCTTTCCCCCTCCTTCCCTTTCTCCCAGTCCCCCCTCCCCACCTCCCTGGAATATCCTTTAGTGTAAATGTCAAACTTCCCTCTGAGTCTTCCTCTCTAGTGAGGTATAAGGACTCAGTGGCATTGCCCAGAGCCAGGCTCCTCTTTAGTATGGGAACACTATATGACTGTAAATCCCTTGCCTCTAAGGATCCTAGTGCCTGTGATCCATGCTAGATTTGGGGGGGGGGGTCGTTGACATGTCAGTCATTGTGCAGGTCATGCAAAGTCCAATTATGGCTACTGCAGCCCTAGTGTGTGGAATATCTTGCTTATCATTAGTCCTTCCCATCTTTTGGCTCTTACAATCTTACCGCCCCCTCTTCCGCAAATTTCCCTGAGCTTTAGGATGGGGCGATTGGGCTAGTCTCAGTTTTCCTGGGCCAAGGCCTGGAAACACCATGACAGTTCTTACCCTGTCAGCCTCTGCATCCAGTCTCTCATGGCCCAACTTAACATGAACAAACAACCTAGGGGAGTTTGCCAGAAAGTTCTCAGAGTCCCCCCAATGGGAACCAAAGCATCCCCAAAGCTGGCCGTGAGGGTCCCCCCATAGCCTTTTCAGGACCACAGCCAGATGGTAGAGGGGACTATGTCCCTACAGGTGCTGTTGAAAGAGCTGGCGTTGAGGCGCCAGAGCCCAGAGACCCTGCTGGACTTCCCTCAACTGTCCCTCCACCTCGAACTCACAACTGTCCTTCAGGCCACATTCACATACCTCCCTCCCCAACTGCCCCAGCAAGAGACCACCATCTCCTGGCCCCTGACGTCAGGAGGCCTGTGTGTTACTGTTCTCCGGGCTCCTCGCTCATTGCTTTTTGCTGTTTAGGTTTTTTTGTATCTGTGTATGTGTGTGTGTGTGGTGTATGTGTGTCTGTCTGTCTGTCTGTCCATGTGTGCATGGAGATATGTCTTCCTTGGTCATTCTCCACCTTACTTTTTGAGACATTCTCTCACTGAACTTGAAACTGGCCAATCAGCTAGACTGGCTGGGCAGCGATTCCGTGGTCCAAGAGAACTTCATCTCTGTAGAGTTTCCTGTAGCCCAGACTGACCTCAAGTCACTGTGCAGCTGAGAACAGCCTCCATTTCCCATGCCCTGAGATTCCAGCATGCACCACGATGCCCAGTGTCGTGTTAAGTGTCCTCCTTATCAGTGGGTGAGAACAGTTGGAAAGGTTCACCCGGAAAAGAATGGCACATGTGACATCATTCTTGCCTGTCCCCCCTTACTCCTTTGTGACATTGATCGACATGCCTTCTCCCTCTCCAGACCCGCCCCCATCGAGAAACCCAACCCACTGTTTCCAGCCTCCATGTAAACCTCTCTCTGCTGACCTGCCAGTCCCCACCCCAAGTCAGACCCACCAGTGTGTCCTTGGAGTTTGTAGACCTGTGTGAGGCCCTGGCTCTCAGCCCCCCCAGCAGGGGACCTACTCCATTCCAGTGCCAGCAACTGGTCTCTGGAATCCCCAGGGGTGGGGAGGGTTTCCTTACACCCAAGGCCCGTGTGGCCAGTCCCCGCCCACCCTGATGTGCTCACAGAGGACCCACAGCCCTCTTTGGCCAGCTTTCCTCTTCCTGCCCCCCACTTAGAGTGGCTGGACACGTTCCCCTTCCCAAACCTCAAACGCATGTCTTTGGAAACTGGCGCTTGGTTGCATTCTTGCTCTTCTTCAGATGTGTGGCTATCTAGCAACTCTCGGAAGATCCTCCCAGTAAAATAGAGACTAAACAGACCAAAAAAAAAAAAAACAAAAAAAAAACGCTTTAATCAATGCTCGCTGTCTTAACAGGGGCTTCAGACAAGCTCTTCTGAGGCCAGCGGATGACCACGTGGCTGCTCTCATGGAGGGGCGATGGGCATGTTAAATTGGCTCCGAGCGCTGCTCCGGCTCGTCACGGCACCGCCTTTGATCTTTAATTTGAGCCATTCTGAGCTCAGTACGTTCTGCGAACTCCGCTCTGTGATTAAAAAATGTGCGCGGCATCAGCCAAGACATTTGTTTATATTTTACCCCCGGTTTCAGGGATCTTGTTTCTTGTCATGCTCTCCTCGAGAATGTTCCTTATGTAATTGAAGAGGTGTGAGTGCTCTCAACAGGATGATGCGTGGAACGCAGAGCGCGCTGGTCCCCGGCCGAGGGAGGACAGCGGCTTCCTCCCAGCCTTGCGAACGTGGCCGTGGCTGGATGAACTGAGCCGCATTTGAGGTTCTCGGTGTGAATCACTGCTCATGTTACCTAGGTTTGATCCTCTTCGTATGAGACCAGGCACCCCAAGCCAAACTGAGACCCTCTTATCCAGCCCCGAGGAGTCCTTTGGTGATGTGAGGATTTTGAATGCGATCTGCATCTCCGATGATGTGTTTTCTCAATGGCGACGCTGTCCATGCAGAGTAACCTTTCCTTGCCTCCGAGGCTGTGCCGTGCATTGGAGGTGACTGGGAGGCAGCCACGACCCCTGCCCTCATCCACGTCCTCAGACCACCATATGTCAGTAGCACCCCAGCCTAGCTACCAGTCGTACCATCCGTGATCTCCAGATCTTTCGGAATGTGCCCTGGGGTAAGCACATCTTCCCCCAGTTGAGAAGTTTGGCACTGACCCATCTCACAAGAGGACCCCTCTGAGGAAGGGGCAGGGTCTGCGCGGCCAGAGCAGCAGGGACACAGTGAGATCTCCCGAGGGACGCCGTGCTGATCGCCAGGGCCAAACCTGTGCCAGGTCAAGCAAGGGAGAGTCGTGGGAGCAAAGTCGGGTATCCATCACCTGCAAAGACCTCTGAGCGACCCCAGCATGCATTCAGGAGGGTGTCTACATGACCCCCACGAGTAACCTGGGGCATCTCAGCCTCACTGAAAAGGGAGTCAGGGCAAAAAGGGGCCAGAATAAGAGCAGCCTTACCAAGTACTTTTCTCAGTGGCCTGCAGAACTCTTGGAATGGACCAGGCCTGGGCGCTTTTCTTCCTACATGGCAGAAAACAGAGCGGTGGAGACTTGGAAATGACTCGCAGGCAGGCTGCGTGAGGGGACAGTCCCTGAACAGGAAGGAACGAAGGGTCCCGGGGGCGGACCATGAAGGCTCTGGAGCGAAAGAGCGTGCAGAACTGGGCCAGAAGAAAGGGGCCCTGTGATGTAGCTGTCAGCGTCTCGGCTCGGAGCTCTGGCTAGTGTCGATCAGGAGCAGCTTCTGAAAAACTGGCTGGGGCCCAGGTGGAGACCCAGGGAGATGGCTCCGTCGGTGAAGTGCTAGACTTCAAACCCCAGAACCCACATGAGAAAGCCAGGCATGGTGGCTCGTGCTTTAATTACAGAACAGAGACAGCTAGATCCCTGGGATTCACTGGCCAGTAGTCTAGTGTAATTAGTGAGCTCCGGGCTGGTGAGAAACTCCATCTCAAAAGAAAGACGTAATGATACCCAAAGGTATCACGCGCGCACACACACATACACGCATGCACATGCACATACTTATCCATACACATATGTACATGCATACATATACATACACATGCACACATGTACACATATACACAAGCACACACACACACATACAAAACAGACTTGGGCATCTTTGTGTGTCAATGTGTGTATGTGTTGGAGGGCACTGTGTGTCCCTGTGGAGGACCAAGGGTGACTTCGGAATTATCCTAGATTGCTTCTACCTTCTTTTTGCTTGGCTTTGGGATTTCCCAGGCTCTGCCCACCAGGGCAGAAAGTGGGGGCCTCCACAGAAGGGCCCTTTCCACCTGGTGTTTCTACATAAGACCTGGGATCCAAACTCAAGTCTTTCTGTTTGTCAGTCAGAGTCTTCACCTCTAAGCTATCTCTCCAGCCCCAACTTAGGGGGGGTCAGGGATGTCTTAAGATCCACACTAGTGGAAGAAGAGGCAGTGGGATTCCTTGGTGTCAGGTTTCCACCACACTACCCTATATCCCAAACTATAAAACCTTCAACATTTTGCACCATAAATTTCTGCTATTGCAGGGAGATAAGTGTTCATTTCTTACCTCCACATCTTATAACTGAGAGACCATAGAGCATTGAATGACCGCTTGACGTCTCTGGAACTCACTTTTCCCGTCTGTAAAATGGTTAATAGTCAGGCCTATCTCAGAGCTGGCAGAAGAGTCCAGTGAGATGGCCTGTCACAGTTACTCTCCTGTTGCTGTGAGAACATACTCAGACCCGAGCAACTTAAGGGAGAAAAAGGGCCTCTTAGTGGGCTCGCCTTTCCAGACAGGGCAGTGTCCATTGCTGCAGGAAATGCGTAGTGGCAGACATGGCGGCCACAGCAGAAGGCTGGTTCACATTGCCAGAGACGCCAGGGACACAGAGAGGAAGAGAGGAAGTGGGCCGGGTCATCAAGCTTCGAGACCTAATCTCCCAGGGATATTCTCCCTCCAGCAGCCTCCTGAAGGTTCCATAACCTTCCCACACCTGTCACCAGCTGGGGACCAGGTTTTCAAACTCATGAGCCCTTGGGGACAATCCACATTCAAGTCATGACAGAGCCCATGGTAATTACTGAGGTCAGGATTCTCTGAACATTGGCTTCTGTCCTTAGTTACTGTTCTTGGGACCCCCCCCACATCCAGTCTTGTCTCTGCTCCTTAAGTGCTTCTTTCCTCCAGTCTCAGTGTCTGCATTTGCAACGTCTACCTTCCTCTACTGGCTGGCCGACCTCTCCCCAAGTTTTTCTAAGAACATGTGACTGCCAGTGAGCATTACCAGGGCTTTGGCTGCAACCAAAGCCATATGGTCAGAACCAACTTCTCTCGGCTCTCCCGGCATATTGGAAGCCCTTTGTTTTCCCTTTGTTTTCCCATGACCACCAAGCGCTGACTGGCCTGCCGTGCTTGTGATTTAAGACACTCGAAGTGTGGGTCGAGTGCACTTTCCTGTGTACTGTTTATGTATCTTGGCCCGAAACGTTGGTCTGTTCTTCCCCTGTTATGTTTTGAATATCTGGTCTTGTTTTTCCCAGCAAGTGCTGGGAGTGATTTGGAAGCATCGTCTGGTCCTGACTCATGTCTCTTCTGCATCTCGCATCGGACCTTGTTTATTTACATTCGCAAGAAGGCTTCAGAAGCAGCTTCCATGTGAGAATTCTTTCCCTGGTGACACTGAGGCGGATGTTGAAGGCTCGTGTATGAGCCAAGGGGAGTTGAAATCAACTTGATTTCAGCTCGTGTCCCAGCCCGTTACCGCCACAAGCTCTCTACACAGCGGAACCTCACATAAGGAAGTTGCTGGATAAGGCATCTGCTTAAGTCAGGTCTCCAGCTTGACATCTGACTGGATGCCTTGTCCTTCACTAAAGAGTTAAGTTCAGACAGTAAAGAAAAGAGAAAGAAAGGAAGGAAGGGAAGGAGGGAGGGGGGAGGGGAGAAGGAGAAAGAGGAAGAGGTGGAGGGGGAGGAGGGGAAAAGGGGAAGAGGGGGAGGAAGAGGGAGGGAGGAGGAGGGAGGGAGGAAAAAGGGATGGAGGGAGGAAGAAGGGGAAGTCAGGATGAGGCACTCAGGAAGTGACTATACGGAAGGAAGGAACGGAAGAAGCCGGAGGATCCGTTCCGTCAGGCCGTTCTACTGACTTCGAGGCATTGACTGTCTCGGCGCTTGCATGTGTACCGTCCTTGCATCACAACACACCCTTCCATCTCAATCCTAGTGCCCTGAAACACCATGCTGTCCTCCCTCTCCCACTCTAGACCGGCGACCGACACCTAGAGCAACCAAGGAGTGAGGAACCCCATCCAGTATGATTCATTCCAAAGTCACCTTTGAGTCTCCACAGACACACACAGTGTCCTTTAATATAGACAGACAGAGAGACAACACACACACATACACACAAATTAAGTTTTGTTTAAAAATCCTCTCTGCTAGCTAGCTTGACATCTCAGATTAATTATTACTGACCGAAGTTTCCCTATGGCGCTACCCACCGGGAGACTTCAGCCCTCCCAACCATTCTTGGATTCCTGCACTCTTGTACCCACTAGCCACGCCTTCTCCACACCTCCCTTTCTCCCCATCTGCCTCTCAGGCTCCAGGAACTGGCCTTCTTCCCGTCCCTTTGAGATGGACTTAGAGTCTCTACTCTGAGTGAGAACGTGGGGCTTATGTCAGCAGTATTTCCTCCGAAAGGACGAGTTGTGATTCCTCGGCCAAACGACCCGTGTGGAGAGTTGAGTACATTGTCAGTGCCCGCCTTCTCCTTACTTTGGTTTCTTGAAGCAGAACTGGAAACCGATTGTGTCTGTTCGTCCAGTAGGTGAGGAACTAAATAGCTGACAGGGAAGTAAAGGAAGCGTCGTGGGGCGGGGCATGGGATGGGACACAGATATTCCTGCTTTGGTCTAACCTCGGCCACGTACCCATCTCTTCCCTTGGGGGAAGTCACTTGTAGGTGGCTTTCTGGTGTGCAATTCACTCTTGTCCACCGTCCAGTGAGGAGCCATAGGGGTCAGCTCACTGGATGGTGAAGGACATTGAGCCGGAGGAGTGTGTAGAGACCCTCGCAGAGGGTTTGTTAGGCTCAGCCACAGCGGCGACAGAGGTGACAGAGGGGGTAGCTGGGAGGGATTCCTTGGGCTCTTCTGTCGGCGCCACCAGCCTCCATCTAGGTCAGTCTGAGAGAGCGCGTGCACACGGTGTCTGGATTTTCAGGTCCTTGCTGTTTCTTCTGTGGGGACTTAGCTCACCACAAGCAGATCTCCTGCCCAGGACTTTGGCCTCCGCATGGGCAAGTGATAGATTTGGAAGAAAGGGGGTCTTGCTCTGGGAATCATTCACCTGGAGTACCAAATGCAAAACAGCAAAACTGCTGGGAATTGTCTCACAGAAAGAACAGCAAGAGCAAATGGGTGGCTGATGAGTCAAAACAGCCAAGACCCTCTGAGGGTCTTGATGAGGAGATCCTAGTGCCCATGGTAACAGCAGATTCATCCCATGGAAGCCGTCTGCCAGGCTGTCTGGGATCTCTTGCACGGGCAGTTGAGTCCAGCCCTCTCTAAGCGCCTCTTGCCACAACCACAAATGAAAAGTTTCCTAATGGCGCTCAGCTGGGCTGTGGTTTATTCCCCATTGTCTGCACACAAAAGCCCAGGTCAAATACAACGGTCAGATCCCTTCCTGCCATCCATCCTTGGCCTTGTGTTCATCAACACTGGATGCTATTTAAAGCTCCTCTTGAGAAAAAAAAAAAAAAAAGGCCTTGGTCACATTAATGAAGGCCAGGTTCGAAGCCTCTCTCGCTGGCCACTCCGTTTTGCACGGCGGGGAATAGAGGACTTCATTTTCCCCAAGGGATAATGTGGACCTAGGAGAAATCCAAGAGGTCCTTGATCCCCCCCCCCCCCCCCCCGACCCCAGCCCTGCCGTACCTTGCCATCCAGGCTTCATGAGGACACAGGATCTTTCATAGTTCATGGAAACCCATCGACATTCTCGCCAAGCAGGAGATGTATTGAGTGGGGACACACACACACTCACACACACTTTATTCGAGCCACTCTGGAAAATGAAAAGCTATCCGTAGGAGTAATCATGTAAGAAGATGTTCTCAAAGATAGCAGCTGTTTTTTTTTTTTAATGTGGGATGAAAAACAGATTCATTTACAACTGTTCTCTGCTAGAAAACAAAAGGATTGAGATCAATTCCTCGTTACTGTGGCCCCAAAGGAAACCTGTCATCGCTTGGTAGAGAAACGTGGGCTGGTTACAGTCACTTCCATTAACAGGCAGTTCAAAACCTGCTGTGTGCCGATTGCCAATTATCAGTGAAAAATACTGATTCCTTCCCAGAAGGGTGATTAGGAGCTTGGTGCTGGAGGTGATAGAAGAATGAATCCAGATACCGATGCTCAGGGAATTCAATGACTGAGTGTTTCAAGCGTGGCACTTTATGAATGATCTCATTTGACTCTTAAAGAACTTTGAAGCAGATGCTCTCAGATGCCTGTTGTATACACGAGGACCCCCAAGACTCAGCCTGCTTCATTAGTTTAGCCCAAGGTCCCGGAACTGGTAGGGTCAGGACTCCATCTTGGTGAGGTCTGTGTGTCCTGAGCCTCCTTGTATTCTGGGACCTTTCACAACCCTCTTCTCTTTTCTCCAGCCATGATTCCTTCATCCAAGAGAATCAGGGGAAACAAATTGTTACCTCACAGGCTTTCTTAAAGATGAGATGAAGTGAGGATGAATGAAACCCAGACATTTCCAGCAAATAGTTGAAGAGCACTGCCGCTCCCCCTTCAAGCCTTCCTTTCCTTCTCCATTCACAGAATAATATTCTTGTCAAAATGCTCCATTTGCAATGGAAAATCATGTTGTGCTGAAGCTCAGAGAGTGCCTCCCAAGACTCGAAGCTCCGAGTCCTTCATTCTGCCAAGGAGACATCGCGGTCAATTGGAATGAAAGTCTAATAGCGCAGCGTTAAGAATCATACTTCATTCAAAAATTACTGCCGCCAAGTGTGTGCTAGTTCAGAAAGGACACTAGAGTTACATTTGCATGTGCCTCACTCAGAGGAATTAAGACTTAACAAGGTAGATGATGACATTGTGGTTTGTGTGTATGTGTGCATACGTGCTTTCGTGTGTGTGTGTGTGTGTGTGTGTGTGTGTGTGTGTGTGTGTGTGTGTATGTGTGTGTGTGTGTGTACGCATGTGAAGGCCTGAAGATGACTATAACTGGTGTTCCTCAAATGGCATTCACATAGTGTCAAGAGCTCTCTGTCACTAGAGAAAACTGAACAGAACAGCTACACAGACCTCAGGTAAGAAAAAGAACAAGGGCTGGAGAAATGGCTCAGGGGTTAAAGGCTCTGTCTCGAAAACAAAAGGACTTGAGTTCAGATCCCAGATCCCGCATAAGAACACCAGGTAGAAATGGCAGCAGCCTGCACTTCTGGCCCTGAAAGATGGAGCCTAGGAAACCCCAAAGAAGTGTAAATAGGAGATAGAAGCAATCCAGGTTGAGCCTCAAAATCACTCTTGGGCCTCCAAGGACACATACAGTGCCTTCTGATGCATATGGACACACACACACACACATACACACACACACACACACACACACACACACACACACACACAGGGTCTAGAATACCCAGCCCTGTTCCCGTTCAGTATCATGTTGGTCTTGAGCAATTGGTTCAACTACCCTGAGAGTTAGTTTCTCATGGATAATAATGCCAGTTACCTCTTGCAGTGGATGAAGGATCCTGTGGTCTTATTTATATTATAAAGCATTTTTTAAACGCTATGTACATGCTAAGTCATCTAGTCCTGTAATTCCCATGTGTTTTAGCAGGAATGTTCCTTCCAAAGAAAGCGGTACGGGTAATCCCAGAACATAAAATGAAATTTTAAACACCACTAATGTGTTTCATTGGTTAGAATTAATTTTTGATTAAAACATTACCATATGTGGCTGGGGACATGACTCAGTGGCAGAACACTTGCCTCGCATGTGTAAAGGCTCAGTTTGGGCCCCAAGAATATTTTTAAATTTTTACCATTTAATTACTACGTGGGCATTGAGTAACGTGTGGTTTCTTTGCCCAATAGAAAACCAAGTGTAGAGAATATGGAAAATGGGCTTCATGTGTCAGCAGTCAAATCATTTCTGAATTTTGGTTTTGGTCGACAACAATATAGGAGTCTTCAGTCCACCCCATCGAAATCTAGGGGGTTGGGTTCATTTGCGTCACAAATAATGATTTAGTAAGGAGGAGAAGAAATGAGGAGTTTACATTTATTTTAAAGCAGAAGACAACAGGACTAGATTTACTGGTGCTGGCCGCTATGCTGAATTTTTTGTGCATGGGTATCAGGAATCCAAATTTAGGTCCTCATGCTTGTACAGCAGGCAATTCCTGACTGAGCTGTCTCTCTAAGCCCTGGTGCCATTTTTAATGACTGAGCCAACAGTAAAGGTGAAAACTGACATCCTCATCTTTGTGAATAACGCAGTTCCCCCAGCCAGGGTAAGAAGACCAATTATCTGCTAGTTCTCACATTATCTGCTAGTTGAAAGGTTTTGCACTAACACCCAAAGCAGGGATCTCCAAGTTTTCAAAGAGACACAATATTTTCCCCTCAGCTCTCCATGTCACCCCTCGGCTCAAGGGCAATGCCATAGTCGATTTGTCAAACCCCTAGAAGCCCCGAAACTCAAAGTCCATCTTCTATAATAACCTCTTGGTTAGCTATAGGCTTAGCCTTTCTCTGCTCAAGATCTCTAGAAGTTTCTTTGTCTTAAAGGGAACAGGCTATTTACTATCATTATTTAAAAAAAAATGTTGGCCAAATTGAGTGTTAAGGAGATTTCTTAATAGACTCAGCTGTATATAAAATGTAGATTAAAAAAGACACCCTTAGCCCTCAAAATGGGGAGCTACGGGTTGCTAAGATGACACATGTTATCCTCAAGGGCAGGCGACCCAAGCAGATCTTGGCCTACAAGCTCATGATGCTGTGGTTCTAGACTCCCTTTCTGACCACCAGAAGAGAATGTTCTAGAAGCCCTACATAGACTAAGGGCAGAAGTGACACAGAAGCCATCCAGGGCTTGCAGTAAGAGAAAAACCTTCTTCAGACCCTCTGTAACAAGAAGAAACATCCAGATAAGCTTCGCTGCAGGTTTGTGGTTCATAACATGGAAACGAGGGAGCTCAAAGCTGGGAAAAGCGAGCTTCCGGCTGTGTGTGCAGGACAGGATCGGTGGTGTTGAGATGCCCTTAGCCACGAGATGTCAGAGAGCAGCCAGCACTCAAGAGATACCCAGATCCCCTGCTCCCTCCTCTTCCAAGCTGAGACTGTGCAGCTGCAACCAGGCTTTAACTTTGTCCAGTCTGGTCTTTTTCTTCCATCCCTCTATTGACCTTGATCCTTTGGCTTCCACATTACCATTCTGCTTTTTGTTTGACTTTGGGGTTCAGATCATGGCTCTCAGGCAAAAAAAAAAAAAAAAGTAACTCTGTTCTCCTCTATTAAATGAGGATCGGTTCACCTTGGTAGATCTCCAACAAATATTTTCCCTCTGTAATGTTTTCCTGCTCCCGACCTGTTGACCTCTTTGCAGTCTAAGAACTGCCCTGCTAATCCAGATCAAAGTGACCAAGCAACTGATCATCAATGGTCAGAACTGAATCTTCTTTTGCCTTTTTCTCTGACTTTGGTTCCTTTTTTTTTTTTTTAACTAGGGTTTGTTTAATTCTCCTGGAGAAATGCTTTTCTTTCCCCTTCCATATTTGCTGGCGTTCCACATTCTTGAAAGGTACACATAGTCAGTTCTCAGGCTACGCTGCATTCCTAAGTAGCTGCTGTTGAAGCTAGGAATGGAGAGCATTTGTTTGTGTTTCTTTGAGTTTGTTCTCTGTTAGTCCTCACTGACTTTAAACAAAACATGATACGCACTGAGTTCCTTCCATGTGGCAGAGGCCTTTTAAAATAAGTTTTCACATTTATTTATTTAACATCGCGTGCGTACGTGTACATGTACGTATCTGTGGGCACACACACTTGTCGCAACACACGTGTAGAAGTCAGAGGACAACTTGCAAGAGTCATTTCTCTCCTTTCCACCATGTAGGTTCCAGGGATAGAACTCAGGTCATGAGGCTTGGCCGCAAGCGCCTTTACCTGCAGTGTTCACTCTGACCCCTGAAGTGCTCTCTCTAAGCATAAGCACCCATTACCATCACAAGCCAACTCAGAAAGTGTAGAATGTATAATAATTACTAACTACTGACACTAGTCAATCGGTACTGTCACCTCGACGAAGCACATTTGTTGCGCTCACATAAGGACGCAGGTTTATTTTCAAAGCTTCTCCATCGATTGGGGGCATCCACACCTGGGTCACTCACTGCTTCCCCCCTGGAATCAGGAACACAGATGTATGCACAAAGGCTGGGAGGAAATAATCAGCTTGTTTAAGTGACAGCTGACATCAGGGAGTCTTTCGACCCGAGGAGTGACATGATGCCAGTGGCATTTTGGGAAGATAAATTTCCCAGCCACATGCAGGATAGATTACCTGAAAACCCCGCGCTTCCCCTTGCCGAGGCTCGAACATCTGGAGGCCTGATTTACAAGCTCATAAATATGGCGGGGATTTGAGAGAAGGAGGCTAGCGGACGGTAAGAATTTCAAGGTGCCATCCAGGAAGGTGAAGGGTCGGGGACTTAGCCATCGGGTTTGCACGCCCTGAGTATTGCACACACAGGTTTGCATTATCGTTGTGACTGCTCGATGTCACACGTGGGGAGCAGGTCTACCCACTGCCCTGCCTTTCACTTTAAAATCACAAACATGCTCTGCCGGCCCCAAGCGATGGTTCATCTGGCTACCACCTGAGATCTTGTTAAGGAACACATTGAGTTTGACAGATAACCCTTGTTCTTATCCATATGGGTGTTTGGTTCTATCTACCAACAGAACAGCAGTAACTTTTTTTTTTCATTTATTTATTCAATTGTGCGTGTGTGCATATATATATGTGCGTGCGCGCGCGTGTGTGTGTGTAGAACCACAGACGAATTCGGGAACCACCATGGACCGCCTCCACCTCCTTCTTCTTTACTCTGCCCCGGGATTCACAGGCTCCGCCCTACCAGGACCAGAAGCGCAGGCCGCCCCCTGCTTCCGCCTGGCGTCTATACGTGGGATCTGGGATCCGAACTCAGGACCTTCCGCCTGCAAGGCAGAGGCTTAACCCCTGAGCCACCTCTCCAGCCCAGCAGTAACTCTTTTGAGAAGGCAAACTGTAGTTGTGAGACTGCCTAGGTGATCATGTTGGGTGAAAACGGTACCCTGGAGCCTGGGAGTCACCGGTAGCCAAGGCACAGAGATGGTAGATAGTGGCAAAGGACAGTTCCTTTTCTGCAGCTCTCAGGCGCAAGCAACTTTGGGGGAGACGGGGAGGCTTCCTTGGGTGGCGGTTTCAGGTGGGCTTAGGGGCCATTTACAGCAGGAATCGCATAGCAGAAGGGGGCGGCTGGAGGCAGAAGCAGGAGGTGGGTGTAGATCACTGCAGCCACCAGGAAGGCAGAAGGACAAGAGGGAGCAAGACAGAAGCAGGGCTGGACCATCAAACCTCACGGCCTGCCCTCTGTGACAGGCAGGTTGCACCTCTTAAAGGAGCCACAACATCCCCATGCACTTTTCTTCCTATGTTGAATTTTTAGGTTCCCAAGGTACTCACTGAAAGAATAGCTAATCCCCCCCATTTGTATGCATGGGAATGAATGAAATCTGTTCATTTCCTAAGCTGGGGAATATTAATGACTTAAGGAAAAAAATGCTATGTCTCCTTGGGAGACTTTATTGCCCAATCCAAGAGCTTGCTTGATAGGGTAAGAAGGACTGTGGAATTAAATCAAGATAATATAAAAAAATTCTGTCTTTTGACATGACATGCACCCAATATGGGTATTTATTTCACTAAGAAATAAAGACATTGTGTTTTGTGCATTCTTAGAAGAGGAAGAAATCTGGCTGAAATATTTAAACATGCAGTTCCCCTTCAAGCATCTTTTGAAGGACGGATAAGAACAAGGGTTATCTGTCAAACTCAATGTGTTCCTTAACAAGATCTCAGGTGGTAGCCAGATGAACCATCGCTTGGGGCCGGCAGAGCATGTTTGTGATTTTAAAGTGAAAGGCAGGGCAGTGGGTAGACCTGCTCCCCACGTGTGACATCGAGCAGTCACAACGATAATGCAAACCTGTGTGTGCAATACTCAGGGCGGCAAACCCGATGGGCTAAGTCCCCGACCTCACCTTCCTGGATGGCACCTTGAAATCTTACCGTCCGCAGCCTCCTTCCTCAAATCCCCGCCATATTTATGAGCTTGTAAATCAGGCCTCCAGATGTTCGAGCCTCGGCAAGGGGAAGCGCGGGGTTTTCAGGTAATCTATCCTGCATGTGGCTGGGAAATTTATCTTCCCAAAATGCCACTGGCATCATGTCACTCCTCGGGTCGAAAGACTCCCTGAT